>APFE030211696.1:0-13795 GCA_000404065.3 Pinus taeda
TTTTGGTATTTATCAAATAATATATTTCAAACTTGAATGTGAGTATATTTATAATCCTATTATGCACATGGCTTCATTGAAAATACTCCTACTCTTAAAATTGAAAGGTTTCATTTTTCAAGTAGAGTAGGATGGTAAATAAATAAATAATCATTGCATATAGTTGTTAGTTAGCTTTAAAGTACATTGCATTATTATTATTATGTTTTTTATGTTTTTCATAAATGGGAATGTCAATAGTAATAAGGTAGCTAGTTGAAAAAGGGAGATCTCTGATAGTAGATTTAGGTTGAGATTTCTTTCAGTTTCATATCATTTCAATAAGAATTTCCATTTAGCCTTATTTCAAATGGAAACATGGTTTAACTACTACAATTCCTTTCTACTTATTATTTATTTTTGGTAGTTAAATTTGTTTCTTTTTTATTTTTATTTTGTTTAATAGTTCTTTTTAATAAAGTAAGCTATGACACTTATGTTTGAAATCTTGTGAGAAGGTCATCTCTTCAATAATATCCTCTGCATGCACGCATGATATTGGAAGGATATTTTCAAGATCAGAGAAGACATCTTTGCTAACATAATGGAACAATTTGGGGAGTATTCGATGACATTCCTCAAACTTTTTTTTCCCTTATGTTGCTAAATAAAAAAATGATGCATTCTTGCTTTACCATTACTTGTAAATTTTAAGACTACTATTTCACAAGGAGAATTGGTTAAGCGATATTTTTCCTAGAATTTAAATTGAATGTTAAATCCAAACTATTTTATTTATAGTTGATAATATTTTGGATGTGATTATTCCTTTTCTGATTTGATATTTCATTTTTCTTATTCATATAGATTTGTGATTATCAATATAAAATAATTGCTCAAAATATAGTTATCAAAACATATTGTGGATTAAAACAAATTAAAAAGGTACATACAATGACACGAATGAAAAAATTGAATATCATAACCAGAACACCAAAGCATGATATTCAAGCATCTCTATTAAGACTTGTAGAAGAGTTAACGAAGTCTCTTCTCATGGTGGAACACTACTTTAAAAGCGAAAGCATACATGAAAACAATGATTGGTAGGACTCTAAGTATATTTTGGTTATTCTTTGGTTAGCGTTATCCAACTCACATTAAAATTGGCTCATTCATGCTATGTCCTCTGAGTAATTATAAGTACCTATGTGTTTAAGACGTTATGCATGTAATCGAAGTCACTCTAAAAGGTATCATCCTATGCCTTTAAGGGATTCTCTGAAGCTACTTCCCCATCTATCAATTGAAAAAGCAATGTCTATAATATAAGTCTAAAATGGTAAGAAATATGGGACTAGGACCTTCAATGTAAAATAAGTTTAAGAGGTTAACTCGTCGAGGCTATAAATTCCTAATGGTAGTGGGTATCGGCCTGTGATACCAATAGGCAAATCCATCGAGGTTATGAACACTTGTAGGCAATGGGGTATTGTGCCTAAATAAATGTTAACCATACCAAAGCTTTTGTCTACATGTATGATGATTACTTTGTAGTGTTATAATCAAAAGGAAGCATGTGTGGATTGAAGTTAAGGGAAAAAATAACTCCATAATTTGCTTCTAAAGAATGGCCATAAGGGAATCTTGAGACTTATATTACTGGTTCTTCATACTGTACCTAAGATTTAATTATCTTAGAATTGGGACCTATGATCATAGAGAATTAATAAAGCTCAACTATAAAGCTTATCTATAATACTTGGATGATTGCAAGACTTTGGATTTGGATAATGATCAACTTTGGCTTTTTCCATTGGTTCATCATTTGTTGTGATCAACATTTTACTTTTCTATTTATGGAGAAGGAGAACCCTTGAAACTTTAAAAGGTTTTTTGAGTATAAAATCGTTAAGGATTGATGAAATCATATGCAATGAGTGATTTGAAATTTCTTTTATGTTTGGTATTAATTTTGTATCATAGATAATAAATTATTTATGTCTTGTTAGATTTTTAGCACTTTTTCTTGACTTTTCCATTTCAAGGCATTTATAAAATCCAATATTAGTTATTTTTCTTTAGCATTCATCTCATTAGTTCCATTGGTTTAGTTTTTCAGGTTTTTATATATTCTATTTAATATTAGAAGTATTGAGAAATCTTTTCATACATCTGACAACAATCTCAACGACCCTCCTTACTTCTTTAGTACCTCACCTTATTTGCATGAGGACATGCAAAACCTTAGACATGAATACTAGAAAACTTGATTGCATTAACTAGTCAACATAATGCACATGACCATCATTATACATTTTCATGAGTTCTTAAGGGGGACGATAGAACTGTGAAAATAAGCTCAGTTGATGCAGAATATGAAAAGGAGTTCTTAGCCTGTTGTTGACTAGTGGATAGATTAATTTGAGGAAGGAAATCAGATAAACTTTTCCAGAGTATCATGTTCAACCATCCATTAATAGATTCATGTTATTATTAAACCATACAAGTTCTTGTTCCTATTCCTATTTCAACAGATTTCTCTTCTTTCTACAACTGAAAATATACTTTGTTTGTTTGCTTGAGTAGTAGATAAAGATCAATCTATTCATATTATTAGTCTTATTTTAGCATGGATATTAATAGTCAATGTAGAGGTAACTTGAGGTAAGATTGGTATAAACTTTTCAATTCATTAAAAGTTTTGGAAAATATGATTAAATACTACTAATTTCTATTTTCCTAAACCACCATTTTCTATTTCTACGTTCCATTTCCTTATACATTCTTTCCACCTATTAATACACCAACTATAAAAAATTAAATTTGCATTCTATTACCAGAAAACAAAAAATAATATGATAGTATTATGTTGACTATGGAAAAAGTCAAAATCAAAAGCCAAGGCATTTCAATTTTATCCCCCTTGTCTATAACTATTACAAAATATATTTTAAGAGGTCGAAGACATAAAAATTCTATCCTTGCTACCTATTCATGCACATAGAAGAAATCTAGTCATGCAAATGTAAAATAGAGTATATAATATGACTCATGTGCCACCGAAATGCACGTATGTAAATAAGAAGCATGGGAAACAAAGGTTATACACCAATACGTTACTTTGTTTGCATGAGGACATTGTTAATCCTCAAGTGTGGGGTGGGGTAGAGGTTGAGTTACAAATTTGTCAACCATTTTCATCATCCATACACATCCTTTTGATTGAATTGACTAATTATTTCACTCATTAATCACACAATTTACCGTGTTGGTCCATAAAAAAGTGTTATGCATTTCCTTATGCTTTAATGGTTGATTAAAATCCTTTTTCATTCATTTTTAATAGATTAAATAAGATTCTAATGATGGTAGTTTTCAGAATTTCCTACAATCAAAGGTTGATTTCCTACCATGGAATCTCAGATTTCTATACTCTCACAACTCAATTTCCTACCATGGTTTCTATACTCTCACAACTCAAGGAGAAACTACGAGACCTGGATTTTTCCTTCACAACTTTCTCCAAGTCGAGGCTAAGGCTTCAATCAAAATCACTGAGTAGATGAACGCAAATATTGAAAATATAAAACATGGGTTTTCTGAAAATGAAGCTGTTTAATATAAAAAGACCCTTCGTGTAGAATTTTCCTAAACTTTTGAGTAGTTTTCACAACATATTTTAGGAGGGCCCCTTGGTATGTGTTATCTCCTTGATTTTAATTTTTTAAATAGGGATTATTCATGTTTATATTCACTTCATTAGTTGTTTTCATTAATTAACGCACAATCTATAAATTCCTACAATCATTTCTCCGTTTTCTTGTAACTATGAGAAGTCTTGTAATATCCCTGTGGTGATCTTGTAATTATATGAATTCCTATAATTTTCTTGTAATGATCCTATAATTATACGAATTCCTATAATTTTGCTGTTGCTTTATCAATTTCCTGCTATATATATTATGTTTTAATATATTAACACAATTTTGATAATAAAACATTGGTTAGGAAATATAATTGAGATAGAATCATTTTCTTTATTAGTTATCATTGTGATTTAAAGTTATTTTTTAGAAATAGTTAGAATTTGTATGCCTCAAGTAATGATTGGAGTGATAATTGAAGTAATTTGCATTTTAAATTGAAAGTATTTATCATTTGATTGGTGTGAATTTGTTCATTAGCTTAAGAACCTTGGTTTTCCTGAAGCTTCTTTTCCATCGCATTTTATAGGCCATTTTGAATAAATAAGTACATTTTCAGAAAGAATATTTAGTGTGATTATGTAATGTGTCTCTATGAATTTTTAATTTTACCTCAACTAGGACAACACTTGGACTTAAAGTCATTGAAATAAATTTCTATGAAACTTACCTCAACTAGGACAACTATGAAACTTACTTATCTTGAGTTGCATTTTCTTTTAGGTAGGAACCCTCAACAACTAATTCTGCATATATAGTGCTTTCACTTCATAATTTTACCTACCTTGGGTTGAAAATTAAATGTTAAGAAATACATCCCACTATATGAATTGGCAATAGGTTCAAAACCTATAATATTTAGCCAAGATAGAGGTTATTATCAAATTACCAATCTGATCAATGCAATGAGAAATTATAGTTTTCTTACATTGTGCATGCTATTTCATCCTTTATAATTTTTTAGCAAAATAACCTTACTTTTAAATTGTTTGTAAAGGATGTTGAATTTTATTAGGATACTAATTGTCAAATTTCTTTATAAAGTCTTGAAGAAAAACTCTCAACAACATCAATATTGAGAGGTCCATACTTGTCCTTTCAGTTTCACATCTCCATAGATGTATTTGATACAATAGTAGGAGCAATTTTAGGTCAAAAGAAAATATTTGAACCAATGTTATCTATTTCATAAGTAAAAATTTAACTCATGCCAAAATAAATTATACTTTCATAAAAAAATAGATGTTAGCAATTATCAACACCGTTAATAAATTTGAACATTATATCACCAATCAAAAAATGTTTGTCCATATAGGCCATTTTTCCATTATGTATTTAATGAATAAAACTATTAGTAATGGTGGTGTCACAATATTATTATTGTTGTTGCACAAATTTAACAATATTAATGTTAACTTGGAAAGGAAAATCAAGTTTTAGACTTTATTTCTCGCATTAATAATCTTGGTGAGAATGTTTCAGTATCATATCCTTTCCTAGATGAGAATTTATTTCTTATATATATTAAATCTCCATGACTTGTAGATATAACTAGCTATTTATCCACAAGGAAGTTACCATTGCATTTTTTACGACGAAAGAAAAAGAAAGTTATTAAAACAAGTGTTAAATGTTCATGGATCATTGGAAACCTTTTATAGATAGGAGCATATTTAATAATACATAGATGTGATGGAGAAGATGAATTCATTGATATTTTATAAGAATTTCATGAGGAATTACATTGTGGGAATTTTGCGAATAAAAGAACTACTTACAAAATATTTCATCTTGGATACGGTCAGCCAACTCTCTTTAGAGATGCCAAGAAGTATGTGAGAAGTTGTGATAGTTGTCAATGAATATGTCAACCAATAACAACATATGAAATGACACTTCAACCACAAGTTCTTGTGGATCCTTATTAGAAACATGCTCTAGATTTTATAGGACCTATAGATCCTTTGTCTAAATGAATATATATATAATATATATATATATATTATATATATATATATATATACTATATATATTAATATATATATATTCTACACCAATTATGTTACAAAGTGAGTGGAAGAAAAATCCTTAACATGAGAAACAAACCGAGCAAGTTTTTTTCTTGTTTGAAGATACTTTTGTTAGATTTGTGGTCCCAAGGAAATTGCTACTTACCAAGGAGCATGGTTTACTTCAAATCTTGTGAGAGGAATTATAGAAAAATACAAAATCGAACATCGAAAGTATTTATAATGCCCTCCTCCCACACTTGCCCAAGTTCAACGACCCACTGGGGTAAATATGTTATGAAGAGTTACTATGATATGAATCAACCTCTTAGGTATAATTAAGGAAGTGAAATCATCCAACCAGAACTTTACTGACCCCCCTTAGGAACTACAAGACCCCTAGAAACTAAACATCCACTCCATGTGCCTAGACCCTGAGTTAGATTGCTTTTCACTGACATAGACTACCAGATGTAGGCATAACACTACCTAAATTCGACTGTAACCCTCCTGTCACATGGATGACCCTTCCTCGCAATGATTATAGTCTAATTCATTTAGTTCTATCCATGCGACCCTAAGATCCGAGCCACTTTTTAAGGGCTATGATCCAGACCTCTGCCCAGGACTTGATAGAACTTTCCAGAATGATAAAATACATCAAGAAAAAGATAAGTATACAAAACTTAGCCAAGAAATTGACCTAACTAGACCCAACCATGACAATGATTTTTTCAAACACATTGAGAACATGTAATTTAGAGGTTATAAATGCAAATATGAACATAGGGGTCTCATACTAATCTGAGAATAGTCAGGAAGGTTTGATTCCTTCTCTCAATAGCCGCATTATCATCTATTCAGTCATACATTCATTAAACATTCATTTACTAGTAAAAAAATGATGAGATCCATAATTAAAGTCCATCATAAATCCATGCTTATAACCAACATATAACCAAAATAATAAAAATGATAGAACATCAATTAAAGCCACATAATAACAAGTATAAATACCCATGAAATACAAGGGGAAAATAACTCTTATTAACATATGTAAAATCCAACCAAGTCAGGGACTTCCACGTACCACCCGACCATAGATTGGGCTGAGCCAAATATTTGTTTTAGTCAATCACCCCTGTGCCATATTCCAAGCATGAATGTGGGACGCACAACAAAACAACCGGGGATTCCAAAGGATTTATTGCATATCCTTCCATTACTGGTTAAGTGATTTCCAGGCCCAAAACCCTCATCTATACAATCAATATTTACCGCAATCTCATCATTACTTAAGGGATTCCTAGGCCCAAACAAAGAAACATACACTACCAAGATTTACCACAATCCCGCCAAAACCGATCAAGGGATCACTAGGCCCTAAATAAGCTTAGATGCCTCCAAATTTCTTCACCAATACCATGAGGAATTTTCATGTCTCCGCCCTTAGGCTTTACCACATATCCTGCCATTACAGGTTAAGATATTTTTAGGCCCTTGGGAATTTTCTTGAGACTACCTCACCTGATTCCAAAACCATCCAAAATCCAAAGCTAAATCACATGAAAGAAACCCATCACACCATGGCTATCTAGAAATAGAAAGGAAAATATGAAACCACTGTCACACTTGGGAAAACCCATGCCAATGACATCAAGAGAACCAAATACACACATGAATGTACCATGCATGCCAAAACTAGCAAGGAATTCATATATGCAACTCAATACCTGCAAGTAATCCAACTGTTAGCCACATAATCCATCTCTTCCTTGCTTGATCTTCGCTTCTCTTTGCTCCTTGTCCTTCCTTTTCCTTTGTTTCTCCAATGCTAGAGTGCTCCAAGAATGCTCTTAGTGTGCAAGAGTATGAGAGAGAGAGAATAGAGAGAGAGCTCCAAAACTGAACAAACAAAAGATTTAAACTGATCCTTAGAAGCTTTTTAATTATTGAGGCCTCTATTTTCTTCAATCCTCTATTTTCCTTCAATTTCCTCCTCACATGAAACCTATGACCTTTCACCTTCCTTTTATCCTATTTTCCATTATTTCCATAAAGAAAATGGCAATTAATTCCTTTTTCCTTTTCAAAGCCTTTGTCATTTCCTTTGCCAATTTCCTTAGCCATACTAAACTAAATGAACACCCACTAGGATTTTTTTCCCAACATTTATCTTGGAATACATATCCCATGACCTTGGTCTTATTTTTCCTTTATTAAATTTATTACATGAACTTTTAACCCAGGGCTATTACAGACCCCTCCTCCTTAAGTGAACACCATCCTTGGTGTTCTGTGACACTTACAACTAGCAAGATCGCTGAAAACCAAAACATACTTCCCATGGAACTTTATACCTTTGAAAAGAAAACCAACATGACAAACATAACAACATAACACCCATATCGCTTATTGGAGCTTGATAACACAACTTAGTGCGGTATTTACAATAACAACAATACATAAATATGTACATATACCAAAATCTCACCTTCCTTCACCAAAAAATAATGAAGGATACATAGCCCAGATCTGATCAACTGTCGCCCATGTAGCTTCAACATGTCCAAAATTCTTCTACTACACTTTAACTTTCTCAATTGATCAGTTACAGAGCATGAACATCTTTTGTTGTAATATTCACTAAGGTTCTGGATGGAATTCTCCTTCTCACTCCACCTAAAACACATACCAATCATTCACATGATAAACATCATTTACATATCTCTTAAGCAATGAAACATGGAAAAAATCATGGTCTTTCACTGTTGGAGACAATGCAAGTCTGTAGGCCACTAGTCCAATCCTCTCAAGGATATCGAAAGGTCCACAATACCAAGGTACCAACTTCTCACATGACCCAATCCTCAGTGAGCTCTTCCTAGGATTAATTCACAAGTACACATGCTCCCCAACCTGAAAATCCTTAAATTCCCTGTGCTGGTATGCATAAATATTTTTTCTATCTTGCGTTTCCTTTAGATTGTTCTCGATAACCTACATTTCATGTTCCATCTCTGCCAACATGTACGGTCCTCTAAGTAGGTTGTTCACTAGATCACTCTAGCTGATAGGAGTATTACAACTCCAACCATAAAGTGTCTCAAAGGGACTCATCCATAGTGATTCCTGATACTCATTGTTGTAAGAAAACTCTACTTGTGGAAGATACTCTTCCCACTTTCACTACTGATGCATAACATACAATCTCAACATGTCCTCCAAAATCCGATTGGCCCTCTCTGTATGTCCATCTGTCTGCGGATGATAAGTTGTACTGAAGGCCAAAAATATACCCAAACCTACAAAGAACTCCTTCCAAAACCTGTAAGTGAACTTATCATCTCTGTCTAACACAATATTTTCCAGAACACCATGTAACCTCACTATCTCCCTAATGAAGAATTGTTCTACATCATTAGCTGAATAAGTAGACTTCACTGGAATGAAGTGTGCTACCTTTGTCAACCTATCAACCACAACCATAATAGAATCATGTTGTCTAGATGTCCTTGGAAAACTATTAATGAAATCCATGGAAATGACCTCCCATTTCCACTCTCGAATCATAATCAACTTTAGTAGACCACCTGGATGTATGCACTCTACTTTTACATGTTGAAAATCTAAACATCTAGCCACAAACTCCACCACTTCCTTCTTTAGATTCAACCAATAGTAGAACTTCTTCATCCCTGTCAATGTCTTTTGATATCCTGGATACCCTGAATATGGCTTGACATGAAATTTCCTCAAGATAAGCTTCTTGATCTCATCGTTGTCTCATACATAGATCCTGTCCCTAAATCTGACCAAATGATCCTCTGTGAGATGATAGTCCACATCCTAATCACTTGTACCATACTTCTATAACATGTGCCTAAGCTCCCTATAACTGTCATCATACTGTCCTTCCTATAAGATCCGATCTTGTAAATCTATCCCATAAGAACTCACAACTACTATATGGTCACCTGCACTCTTCTGCTAAGAGCATTTGCAACCATATTCTCTTTTCCTTTAATTTACCTGATCTCAAATTCAGACTCAATGATTGTGGCCAACCACCTAGCCTGCCTAACATTTAGATTATGTTGGTCAATCAATTACCTCAGCCCACTATGATCACTCATCAACGCAAACATCATTCCAAGAAGATAATGCCTCCACATCTTCAATGCATGGATGATCGATACCAACTCAAGATCATGCTTCACATAGTTCTGCTCGTGCTCATTTAGTTTCCTTGACTCGTAACATACCACCCGTCCCTCCTGCATTAGGAATCCACCAAGTCCATTCTTGCAAGCATCTCTACACACCAAAAACTCTTTATCCAGATCTCCAATCTTGATAACTAGAGCATTTGTCAACAACTTCAACTACTCAAAAAATGTTGCACATTCCTCTGCCCATTCAAATTTATTTCCTTTCCTTTGCAATGATGTAATATGATAGGAAATATGTGATAAGTTGTTGATGAACCTCTTGTACTAACCTGCTAACCCCATGAATTATTTGACCTCATCCACATTCCTAGGAATTTCCCCATCCATGATGGCTCTTATCTTTTCTGGTTCCACAACTATGGCATCCTTGGAAACCACATGTCCCAAGTAATGTACCCCCTTTTAGTTCAAAAAGTATTCTTGTAGATGTCCTACTATTTAATGCGTATGTGATGATATCCTGATCTCAAGCCAATCTTCGAGAACACCATTTCTCCCTTCAACTGGTCAAAAATGTCATCGATCTTTGGCAACAGATACCTGTTCTTGATGGTTACCTTATTCAGCTACCTATAATCAATGCACAAACTAAGAGTGCCATCCTTCTTCTTCACAAACCATACCAATGCACCCCACGATGATACACTTGGAATAATGTATCCCTTATCAAACATTTCCTTCAACTGCAATTTCAATTCCCTAGCTCTGGAGTGCTCATCTTGTATGGTGGCTTTGATGCTAGTGTTGCTCCTGGTACTAACTCAATAGAAAATTCCACTTCCCTAGGAGGTGGAAAGTCTGAAGTATCTATTGGGAATACATCCTGATACTACTACAAGATCAGGTACATCTTCAAGAATCCCACATCCTCAACATCGTTACCTTTATCATTGGGATTATGCACTGCAAATAATACACACCCTTTCCTACGACTGCACTTTTCGTACATAGTTGTAACCATTCTAACTGATGTTTCCTTCTTATTACCTTGCAAGATTATATGTTATCCATTGCCATCTAGGCACTTAATAGCCTCATGATAATAATCTACTTCGGCCATGTGAAGGTACAACCAATCCATACCCAAAATCATATTGTATGATCCCAATGGAAGTACATTCAGATGCGCTGATGTAGGCATACCATTCAACTCAAATGCACAAGCTGTTTCCAAATGATGAACTCTCTTCTTAATACCTCTAGCTAGCTACACTAACCAGGGCCATGCATGTTATTGGCTTGATGGACCCTGACGTAGATTCAACGTGAAGAAGCCAAGCAAATCCCTACATTACTGGCCCTTTCAACGTCAATACCTGAATTGCAAACTAAAGTCTCACCCGAAGCAGTATGGGGGGATGTAGGAACCAAGTTTTTGAACCTTGAGATGGTTGTGATGTCGGTTATTTTCCCTAACCTTCCTTTGCATAGACCGATAAGCCCTTTATGGCTTATGAAAGTACTTCTCTTATTCATCCTCGAAGCCTCTGCGAAAGTCTTCGGTCGTCCTTCGTGGGCCCTAAATAGATAAATTAGGGACTTACGCGCCCCTGTAATTACTCTTACTTCTATATCTACCTAGATTCATTTAAGTATTGGTTTCTTTAACATGCATTACGATTATCTTCGCGTAAACATATATTCCTACTTGTGTTCATATGACAAAGTAAAATACGTAGATTCGTGCATTAATATAGCATTAATTCATACTCCAGTATTCAACATAACATAATTGCAACATTCATAATAGAAGTAAAATAACACATACACAGATAATTGCAAAATATTCCTCTTTATTAAAATATCCATATTTCCAGCACAGACTTTGACTACCCTGTGCACACAGTTGCAGGGGTCTGTGCACTCAGCTATGGAATTCTACCCTAGGCCTCTGCACACTTAGCTGCAGATCCTCTTCCTACACTAAGACTCTTTGCTCTTAGCTCTCACAGACCCATTACATTCATTAACATCAAGTATCAACTATGAACTATCTCCCTTAGACTCCTCTAAGAGTCCGTTTTTATAGATTCCCATGGTCCACGAACCATGCGTAGATCTCTAAATCCGACATGATTTTACACAAAAGAAGGGAAAAAACCCTTTATTAAATCTTGACATATTCGCACTTCGCGACCAAAAAATGCAGAGACTTTACATTCCTTTACATAAAATTTGGGCTTTTAGCCCCAAAACTTGGGCTTTTAACCCCAAAATTGACCCCAGGGGAGCCATTCCCAATAGGCCCCCAACACAAATCTGGTGACTCACCCTCGAGTCACTCTGCTGGCATGGAGATCTTGTCACGAAGACCTCCCAAACCCACCTGTACCACTGCAACTTTGGCAGTGCACTATGTTGCCACCTACTTCATTTGTTCGACTAGTTGCTCTGTCACTAGCCCTGCGCCATCTGCCTGTACCTTCTACTACATTCCATGTAGACTAATCATTTTTCCTTTGATGGTGTCTGTGAGTGCATAGGCTTCGTCAAGCCAAGGCCCTATTCTAGCCTTGAGGATGTCCTCTTTGTGCTGTGCTGCATCCACCTACTCCTTTAGCACCTTTGCCTCCTACAGTTTTGCTAGCCTCTACATAAGGGCAACGGTGCATGCCGTCACTTTGACTTCATCATATCTCTGCTGCAGCTCCTAGGCCTCTATTTCCAACCTTTGCAAGGTGGGATCCTCTTGTAAATTGGTAACCACTTCGAGCGCCTTGTCGAAGGGCGTTGTGCACTCCTTTGTAGAAATTTTGAATAATTTAACACATATTCAACAGATATTATCTTGATCATGTACTATTGCGGAAAACATATACAATACATAAGCTCCTCTACGTTGATCATCAATATAGCAACATCAATAACAATAAAACATCAAGAGCATTCACACATTAACACAGTATGTATCCCGGGGAAAGCATCTCGCTAAAAAACCCCAACTATCTGTATATTAATGATTGAGTCATGTAACATTACACAGCATAATACTTCTCACAAGTATCTCCACCTCTGTTACACACAATACAGCTCAGATCTGAATCAATCACTGGCTCAAATCTCTTCCGCTGCCATGCCTGCCTCCTCTGCTCAATACCTGCATGAGAATGATGATAATTCCAAGACAGCCACGTCTTTCCTTGGCTAAATCACGTATTTCCAAGCTACAATGTGGGCAAACTCATTGGCATACTCAATCCCCTGATTTGTGCAAGATCTGGTGCAAAACTATAGTCACAACTGATAGCAATCTGATTCTCTAACACCTGTCCCTGCTGAACTGAACATGCACTGACATGCAACTGAGTTAACTGATGTATTCATTAGTTGTATTATGAGTTATTAACTTGTGAATTAATTAATAACTAATTCACCCAACTCATCTCTAGTCTATTTGCCAGTTAGACTAAATACAACCAGTTTAACAAAGCTAAACTGAACACAACTCCATCAACTGCACCTCCAGTCCACTAAACTCAACTCACTTGAGTTCTAACTGAAGTCATGCATGCAAATATTCAACTACCCCATAAGAACCACGTATTTCCTTCATGCAATTGCATGTGCCACATCCGTAGCTCGAACTGAAGTGCTCCAAGAGAATAAGACAAAGTTTATAGTCCAAATATTATTGTGAGATAATAATATTTGACTTTTCTATTTTTGACAGCCAGTCTAAAAATAGACTTGATCACTCACACTGTGATCACTCACACTTTCATCAAAAATAGAAGTCCATCTATTTTTCCAACTTTGATCAATCATCCATAAACAGCAACCTGCAATCCATAGACATGATCCATATGTCTAAAAATAGATATAGTCTAAAAATAGACTTGCGCCAAAAATAGCCTGCGGGCCCACTTAG
>APFE030211698.1:7398-52397 GCA_000404065.3 Pinus taeda
TTTCAGATCAAAGTAATACTCAAAGGAAAAATCAAGCACATCAATGGATTCCCTAGTGGAGTCGCCAATTTGTCATGCAGAAAGAGTTATTTTGCTGACAAAACTAACCTCCCTAGGAGTCTAAGACTCTCTAGTGACAAACAAGACAATTAAGAGCAATCCTTCTCTAAACATACATTATTCTATGAGAAACCAAGTGTTTTTCGATCTTACCTCAAGTCCAACGCTCGTTGTAGTAGTCCAGCCTCGCTGATCCGGATGAGCTCCTCCTTCACTTTGAAACCTACATACACTAACAATCAAACGATTACATAACACCTGAATATTCCATAAAACAAAGCATATTCAACATATAGACAAAGGAGTATATGAAACAATTCATTAACAACAAATCATTGAGAAGAATGGACTTATTTGTATTAATAGGAAACAAAAGAAACCATTACAACCTGAGCCTTGGTGTTGTGCAAGTTCCTCCCAGGGTCCAGCAAGAGTTTTCCTCTACTTTGACAAGCTCACCCACTTCCAAATGAAACCAGAAAGGATGGTAATCTCCCTCACAAGCTTACAATGGAAGTCCTAATTCCAGCAACATCTACCCTTTGGAATGTTCAGCTTTCAACCTCCCCTCCCTTGGCCCAATGCCCGTATTTATAGTGTTCTAGAGGAAGTTATTCAGTTCCAACATCAATGGGATACTCCCTCTTTTGGATGGGGTAGCTCCTCTCTTGATGGGATAAGTTCCTCTATCATAGGGATGCATGAACCATCTGGAGGCGCTCAATACACGTCAAACACTCTTCTAGAAGGCTCTAGAAGTGACCACAGTAACTTTTTAAAGATGAAAATCGCGCCTTTTGACCTTTACAGGGGTACGCACCCATCCCTTGGCTTACAGAGCATACAAGTACGCAGGTACAATGAGCTTGGGATGCGTACACATAGGCAAGGTAGAGAGAACCTGCGTACCCAGAGATAAACATGTTTTTAATGACTTTCTCTCTTTTTTGAAGTTTGACATGAAGAGCAGAGGTATAAGGCTTGACAAGGAGGATAATATGACTATTGATGGAGCCATATTAACTGCAGATAGTCATGGTGACAAATTTCAGTGTAACAGGGTAGATAGAGTTTGTATTAATTTGAAGATATCCATAAAGAGAATTATTCTACAAATTCTATGTATTTATGTCTTGTTAATGCATCTAGTTATATTGCATTTTGGATTTGATCTACTATGTTCATGTGATGCGTGAATGTATGTGGTTGTATTGGTTAATTGAATGCAAGTAAGAATATATGTTTACATGGTGCTAACTGTGAATGTTTAGTAAGATAAGTAAAACACTTAAGATAACTTGGGAACCTATACAATATGCTGCCATAGCAGCGTGAAAGTACCTATACGTAGGTTAAGGCTGTGCGAAGGTCAATCGTACACCTTCACAGAGGTACTGAAGGAGGGAATGGATGGGTAGGCTAATAAAGCCCTAAAGCTTAGTGATTTGGGTGAAAGTAGGAATGGAGGGTATAAACTGACATCACAACCATCTCAGGGTGCAGAAAATTGGTTCCATCATTCCCCCATAGTGCTTCGGGTGAGAATTTGGTCCGCGTTCTGTGGGTTGATGCTGAAAGGGCCAGTAGTGTAGGGATTTGTTTGGCTAACTAATGTTGAACCTGGGTCAGGCCCCACAAAGCCAACATGAAGTATGGGATTTATTGGTAAATTTTTCCTGGCCTTTAATATCAAATTTATACCTAGAGAAGAAAACAAAATGGTTGATTCCGTTGCTTTAGTAGCAAACAACTTCAAACCTTCTCAAAATCCACTTCTCAGGTAGGAGGTGGAGGTTAGATATAGACCCTCTATACCTAATAATATCAAGAATTGGCAGGTATTTGAGGATGATGAGAAGGTAAAATGGTTTATAGAAGTAGTTAGGGAGTTCACTAGCTCGACTATTGATCAGGAAGAGGAAAAAGAGGAAGATGAAGAACCAACTTTGTGGGAGAACATGGTGGTTGGAAAAAAAATCTATAGCTGGAAGGGAATACTATTCCTTATGGGCTAGTTCCACTGGAAAGATTATTTAACCAAAATGAGGTAGCCTCCAAAGAAATGGCTCTGGAGATGGGTAAGCAAGTAGAATATTGCAATATTGTCTTAGAATATGAACCCCAGATGGTCAGGCTATCAAAGGAAATCCCATCATAGTACAAGCACAGGTATTTAAATCTCTTCAAAATCTATAAGGATGTTTTTTCTTGGTCTTATGAGGATTTAAAAGCATTTGATACTAACATCATACAACAGAAGATACCTTTAAAGAGTGAAATAAAACCATGCAAGCAAAAGATCAGGCAGATTAATCCACTCTTACTCCCCTCTATTGAAAAATAAGTAAGGAAACGTCTATAGGCTAAAATCATAGTGCCTTTAAGGTACTCAGAATGGGTGGCCAACCTAGTCCCAATCCATGAAAAGAATGGATAAATAAGGTTATGTGTAGATTTTTTTAACCTTAACAAGGCATCTTTGAAAGACAATTACCCACTACCCAAGATGGATTATATATTTCAAAATGTGGTGGGATCAGTTAGAATGTCCATGATGGGTGGTTTCTCTGGTTCTCTTGTCCACCCTGATGACTAGAAGAACACTTCTTTCACCACCCCTTGGGGAACTTTCATGTATGCTCGTATGCCTTTCGGTCTTGTGAATGCAAGGGCTACTTTTCAAAGAGCTATGGATATAGCTTTGGTAGGGGAGAAAGACAAGTTTGTAGTGGTATATTTGGATGATATCACAGTCTTCTCTAAGATCGATGAAGATCATATCCTCTATTTGAAGCTCACCTTTCAGAAATGTAGGAGGTATGGAATATCATTGAATCCCATGAAATCTTAGTTTTCCTTCAGTGAGGGGAAACTACTAGGAAACATAGTAGCGCAAGAGGGAGTGAAAATTTATCCTAAGTGAGTCGAAGCTATTAGTCACGTTCGTCTACCTAGAAATAAGAAACAGGTCTAAGTCTTTTTGGGGAGAATCAATTTCCTGAGAAGGTTCGTACCCAATTATATTGAAATAGTGAAGGGTATTATAGATATGCTTAAAAAATAAAATGAAGTCAAATGAAGACCTAATTCTCGAGATTATTTTACTAGAATCAAAGAAGCTTTTGCTGAATCATCGGTACTAGTCAACCGTGACTACTCAATGCTTTTCTATATATTTTCTTTTTCTTCTCCGAATACTATTGCTATAGTTTTGCTACATAAAAATAAAAATGGTTATGAGTAGCCCATTGCCTTCTTCAGCCAAGTCCCGAGGGATGTTGAACTGAATTATAACATCTTGGAGAAGCAATCATATGCACTAATCAAAGCTTTGAAGGCATTTCAAGTGTATGTGCTAGGTTATAAATCACATCATTTGTCCCAATGATAGCAGTTAAGGACATCCTCGTGCAAGGAGAAAGTGAAGGAAAAAGGGGTAGGTGAATAGAAAAAATATAGGAATATGAGTTAGACATTGTTACACAGTAATTTGTCATTGAATCTGCATTCCCTCATCCTGAATACTGCTGATCCATGTTGCTGACATCTATTCTGTGTCATGTTGCCAATGATGTGTCAAAACCTTCCTTTTAATCTCAGGAAGGATCTCTCAGTTCATTATCCCTAAAGCAGACCCCTTTTTGCCTAAGTTTTTGGGTTGTTGTGGATTAGAAGTTATACCTCCCATGAAGATGGTCAAGTTAACATTATCCCTAGAGAGGTCTTGGCTCTATCCCTATGTTTCACCCGCGATGTGCCAGATTTGACAAGTTTTTTAACAAATCATCGAAACATCGAGATGAAATTGCTTTATGGGCAGTCCTAGGGCTGGTTGTTAGGCCAGTTGAGCTTGCTTCTCTCTTCTGGGATAGTTGTTCAACCTTTTTTGCAACTTTCCTAAGAGATAAGCTCTTCCTCCCATCTCTTATGGAACCTCTCCCTCCTATAAATGTCTCCTCCATGAATGAGATCAACTAACTTGGATGTAACTGGATGATAGCTAGATGTAATTCGGTAGTTTCAAGTTTCTAAGAGAGGATTAGAGGTAGAGAGTGTTGTTGGAATGTGGAAGTAGCCTCATATATATTTTGGTTTGAGAGATTTTTGAGTAGAGTTGGTTTGAGAACTTTCTAACATCAATCTTTTGAACAAAAGAGAGAGTCATATGTTCCCCTGAGAGATGGTTCACAAGTAAATGCTTACAGAGATATGCCAACAGGACCTTTTGAGGAGACTTATGATGTCAAGGCTCAGTTGTAAGTTTTACTTTGATTTATATTAATACAAATCAATAACTTGTTTGCTATATCGTATGTTGAATTCAATGTTGATGGCTTGAGGTTCCTTGAATCTTCAAGTCGATTATTTGGTTGTTTTCTAATGTGTTTGTGGTGTTTCTCTACATGTTGTTTTAAGGTATAAGTGACTATAAGAATGAGATATGGAGAAACAGGACGAGGACTTCATCAAATGACGGACTGAAGGTAGACCTTCATAACACCAACTTTCTAAGGAAATTTGCTTTGGTATTGTCTTTACAGTGACTAGACCCACTCTAGGGCTAGAGGGGTTGCCTCTACCCACAAAGGGAACTTACCTGTGTCATAGACATAAATCCCACTAAGTTCATAAAAGGCCAGGGGTTGGCTAAGATTTTATCAGAATCTAGCTTCCAAGATTTGGGAATAAACCTAATAATAGAGGAAGATATAACAAAAGTTCAGCATAGTGGGATTAAAACATCAAAGCAAAAGATATATTCTAAATATGAGGGATCACTCTGGTATACGAATATCATCCATTATCTCTTATTCCTGAGGTGCCCAGTAGGGTTGGAAAAATCCAAATATAGAATGTTGAGACTGCAAGCTCAAAAGTATATCACATCTAATGGTCAAATTTACTGGAAAGACCCGGTGGGACTTTTGTTGTTATGCTTGGTAGAAGGAAAAACTCATAAAGTAATTGAATAATTTCATGGGGGAGTTTGTGGAGGTCATTACAGCTAGAAGACCACAACTCACAAAATCCTCAAAGCAAGATTCAACTAGCCTACACTGTTTGGAAATGTGCATTTATAAGTCAGGTCATGTCAAAAGTGCCAAGTCTTTGCTAAGAGACAAAAACTTTCTCCTCTTCCTCTGATCCTTGTGCATGTGGAAGAACCCTTCAAAAAGTGGGGACTAGACTTCATAGGAGAGATAAATCCACCTTCCAGCTGCCAACATAAGTGTATATTAACGATCACTGATTATTTAACCAATGGGTAGAGGCCATCCTAGCAGAAAATGCAACAGATTCAATGGTAATCAAGTTTATGGAGGAAAACATATTAACTCGTTTGGTTGTCATATCAAAATTATCACTAACAATGCTGAAGTCTTCAAATCTTCATAATTTAGCAGCGTTTTTCAGAAGTTCAATATCATCATTGCGCACTCCACTACCTTCTATCCTTAATGAAATAATTTAGCTGAGTCTTCAAACAATACCATGGTGAGAGTGCTAAAGAAGAACATCATCGAGAAATAGAGAAACTAGGACACCGAATTGAAGCTTTCCCTCTGGGCCAACCGAGTGACTCTTAAATGTTCCATTGGGAAATCGCCTTTCGAGCTAGTGTATGGTAAGGCCACGGTCTTCCCAATCCAATGAGCAATGTTAGTGGTGAAGTTAATACAAGAATTTGAGGAGGAGCCAAGTGGTTTGACTCAAAGGATAAAGCAACTGGTTGAGCTTCATAAAAATAGAAAATAAGTGGAGGTTAAATTGGAAAATTACCAACAAAAGACGAAATATCTGTTTGACAAAAAGGCCAAGGATTGACCTCCTCAATGAGGAGATTTAGTTCTCTAATGGGATGTCCAATAGGAAGAAAAGGATAAACACAGAAAGTTTGATTCCCTTTGGTTCAACCCTTCCAAAATTTCAAAGAAAAAGGAAATAATATATAGCTACTTGAAAATATGGAAGGTGAATCATCAGAGCTACCAGTAAATGGTCAAATCTTAAAACTCTATTTCCAGAATTAAAGGGTACTATCTTACACTCATTGTAAATACTGATTTGTGTTGTAATTATCATATGAAATTTCCAGTTTTTTGTTTAAAAGTTCCACTCTCACAAAATTTTCACTTGTTTAAAATGACTCCATGCCCAAAAAAGAGAAGTTCATAGTATGCAAGTTCTCAGCACCTTACTAGCAAGGAATTGTCCCTAGGTGGAGCGAATGTTGTCACCTTCGAAAATAGAGTTCTAGTTGTACAAAGATCATAAAAGAAATGAGAATTTTTCAGCCATCTTCCAAGCCATAGAAGCTCTTAATGCTAAATCATACCCTCTCCACTAGATAATGTTCAGAATAAGCTTTCGAATGGTACCTAGAAGTCCAAAAATGGACTTCTAGGTCAGAAATTAGAGCAGATTGAAGCTATCCTTTGAAAGCCCAAAAAACAAGAGAAAAAGACCAAGGGTAAGGCTCATTTCAAATCACAATCAAAGTTCCTAGCAGTATTAGGGGAGGGAAGTGAGATCAATGATTAGCGATCATTGCTATTGCAAATAAAAAATTTCAGAGGTATGGAGGAATCACATAACGAGGTTTCCAAAGATCGCCGATATTGCAATCTCAAATTTCATAGGTCCCGCGTAAATCACATATCGTAGGTTCTAGCAATTTATGATATCACGATTACACTTTGAGCTGTATCATAGATCGCCATTTTTAAAGGATGCGAATAGATATAGTGTCACGAAGCCACTGAATATCAATAACATTAAAGGTGTTGGGACTTGATCCTATAATGTAAATCACTGGGAAGGGTCGATTGCTATTAACAAAGAAATTAAGGAAAAAACAAAGGCAGGCGAGCTATTTCCCTCTCCTCTAGTAGGGCCACATGGCAGCATAGGATTGGTCTATGGAAACACACGTGGTTGTTGACATAAGCATGACGTGGTGGTACAAAGGACATCTGGCATGCAGATTTGGAATTTTAAGGGGTCATGAGGGACCAAAACTAGGTGACATGTGTCACCACTCAGAAGGTGACACATGGCAAAGGATGATGTCATCCTAGATATCAACAATCACATTGAGAGCTGTATCACAAAACAACGATTGGCATTTTCAAAGGTTGCGAATAGATACAATGTCATGAAACCACCAAATGCCAATATTGTGGGCCCGAAGCAAGCGGTACGGGTGTCATAAAGAGGGTCACATGGTTTTGTGCACTTCATGTATCAATCAAATGGGTGGGCAGAGAAGTTATTAAAGGTTTTTATGTATTAAAGCCTTCGTACTGGACCTCCCATATCCTCTTCCCACGTGGACCAAACCACGTCGCATATCACAATTGTAAGTTTTGGGAGGGTGTAACCAGAGGAAAAGATTAGAGATCCATGATCCTTGAACTAAGATATTGGAAATGGGTCCCAAGTGCATATGTAGTATGGTCCCAGGTACTATGCATTGGGACTTGTTACAATGCAATATATCAAAGAATTGGCCCTTGTCTTAGCAAAAGGCTTTTTAGCTCCATAAGGCTTAGGCCTTGAGTCCCCAAGTTTCCACCATGCAGTTTTCACTTAAGTGCCCAAGGCTAAGGCATAAGGGGCCAAAAGAAATCGGCAATTGCAGCATTATGAATCCCATTCTGTTTAAAGTTCCTAAATGGTTTGAGTCCTGATACACTTGTACGATTTTTTCCGCTGGGCACGATTGGTTCTGTTGGTTGTATCAAGATTGTTAGAAGGGATGATTGAGATGACAACTATGTTCAGAGTCTATTATAGCCATTACGCATATCGCTTCTGGTTCCTACAAAGTAACAATTAAATCGGTTAGGTTGAAGGCGACAGGGAACCTGCCGAGAGAGTATGAGGTGTAATTTAGGAGAGATATTTTTGGAACAGAGGCCAACAAAGAAGGGTGGTGCGAAGATATTTATAGGACCATCACTTCATTTCATTTGCAAATTCTATTTTTTGTTTTTGTTTGATATTGTTATGTTGTTTTATTTCCATTAAAGGTAACTTTTTGTTGTAATAATTGGAGGCAACAGAGCCAGCACATCGAGACAATTAGTCATGTAGGAAGCTTGAAGTTCAACCTAAGATATTTTGTAATTTTCCTGTTCTCCATGTCCTTATAAAATGGAGGAAGAAGCACTTATAAAAGGTTCTGAATTCTGAAGAAAAACTACATGTTATTTCTGAAACTGTATCAATTCCAGATTTGTATCTCTTAGAATATAAATGAAATAGTGGTGCTTCAAACCTTCGAGTACTATAGTATGTTACCTCTCTATTAAATTCCATTATGTTCACATTTCCTGTCTGATTTCATACAATCGTAGCTTCCAGAAATGTCTCATATGTTCTTAAGGATTCATTTGTGTTGACTAGTAATGCACATGCATATATGTATCTTTCAGATTATATCTTTATATTTGCGCTCCATGAAGCATAGCATCCAAGCCCCTTTCATCTGTTGTGTCTATCTTTAACTTAGATAAGTGTGGAATTCTTGATGTTTGAAGCTCTATGTAATGAGTTAGTCTATCTCTTTCTCTTCTTTGATTACTCTGCAAAAGATGATTAAATTCTAGGTCCTTGAGTTACTCGACCTCCTCTAGTTTATACCTATATTCTTGTGAGTTGTATATATGAAAGGAACTAGAAATACATGGGTTATGTCCTTGGATGAAGGAACCAATCCATGGTGTTTATTGTATATTTGTATTTACTATGTGTATAAAATGTATATGATGTCTCCAGTTTCCTGAAGATCATATAAGACAAATAAAAGATAGATGTTACCAGGCACTGGTCCTGTAAGTAATCCAAGGCTATCTCTAGAAGTGACAACACTATGCATGCTTGTGGATTAAGGGTATTCCACTTGTGTTATGACCACATCATGTTGGATAACTCTTGGTTCTCCAACACTCGTCAATTCAATTACAACACTTAAAGCCTTTAATGGAAATACCTTTGTACCTATTCCTTCTCTTTCTATTGAACTAGGAGGAAAATCCTTCACCATAGACGTTGAATTTATTGACACCCTTTTGGATTATAACTTATTCCTTGGTTGTATTTGGTTGTATGCCATGACTGTTGTCATGTTCTCAATTTTTCATGTGCTTCACTCTCCTCAAGAAGGAAATATTGTCATTATCAATCAACTTGAATATAGTGTATTGGTGATAAATCATACCACTACGACCATTATTGTGTTGTTTGTTGGAGACAACTCCTTGGCCTAAAAAAGTAGTGGTGTGGGACTATTTTTTCTCCCATCACTTATAGGTGTTTTCCCTATTACCCCAACAAATTATTATAACCCTATTTTCCACTACATTATAGTGAGAGAAACCCAATATTAACTTACCTTAGTTGTTTGGCTAAAATGCATCCCTTTTCACCTTTTCTTTTACTTATGTGAGATTTATCCCATGATAAAAGGGTGGAATTACATGATTGATTTATTTCTCATAATTAATTAGCCAAAATATTATAATTATGAGAGAATAATTATTTCATAATTGAGATAAAGAACATAATTTAAAAAAAGTTCATAATTGTGAAAAGGTTTCTAGAGTTTTTCATTACCAAGGAGATTAACTTGACCCACTTGTGTATGAGTTGGCTAGAGGTCCATTATTGTAGAAGTATCCTAACTTCCCAATCCCCTAAGTGTTTAGATAAATTCTCCTGAAGGATAGAATGAGCCTATATAATATCACCAAGAGGAAATGGGGTTAGATCAAGTATCGAAACTATAGCGTAAGAGTTCTACTGCATTGGGAGTGGAGACCATACTACAAGCTTGAGAAGAGGATCTCCCTTGCTAGAAGGTATACATTTGTTGTAATTTTATCTTGGATTAATAGAAATACATGTTCCTTCCTTGCATTTACATATTTGTTGTAGTTACATACATTAATTCTATGGTGTTTTGAGCTAGCAATCTTCCGAGGAATATCACTTGTCATCCTTAAGCATTTGTGGCTATGTGTAGGTGTTGAGATTGAGTGTAGATGAATTAGATCAATTGAGTGGAGTGTGAGGATTCTATTATGAATTAAAATTCCTTCACTGACGTGCGAGGAGGCAAGGTTCTTGCTATTTTCTTTATAGCATCTATAACTTCTTGGTTTGAGTCAATAGTTTTGGCCTTAGGGTGTTCACACTAACATAATCATGTTAAGATATAATTTTCACCCTGGATGAAGATAGTCATCGTTAGTCACGTCTTTTTCATGGTTTTCCTCCTAAATGAGGTGAACTTGTCACTCCTGCATGGAGAGTTCTTGTTGATGCTCAAGACCATGACCAACACATATCTTTGGGATCTATAAGTGGTCCTTCTGGCAGTGATATGATTTCTATCGAAACTTTGGCAGACAATTATGATGCTCCTTCTAATCCCCCCTTGACCGATCCTCTATGACTTGAGTTGTTGTGGCTGAACACTAATGGTTCCACACCTACTTATACCCTTTAACATTGTCAGTTGTCTATCCTGTGGTAGAGTCTGGCACATATTTACCTTCTCCATTGGCAGTGTCAGGTGCCATGCCATCATTGTCATCTCTTAGTGGGGCCACACTAATGAGTCCCATTAATAGGTACATTTTGAAGATTAATATTCCATCCTCTAGCCTTAAAACTATCATTCGCTTGCATTAATCCCCATTTTTCATTATATTGTTCTTAGGAAGAGGTGTAAAATGTGTTTTTCATAGTATGTGGCCTAATGTTGTTTAATTGGAGGAAAATGAAGCATTTTTTAGGCTATTTCTATGCAAGGTCTTAATGGAGACAACTAGGAGAGATATAGGGGGTTTGTCCACCTCCTTAACTCCCTAAACTTGGCTTGGTATCACTATATCCTCTCACTAGTTCGAGTTAATTGGTAGTCAAGTGACTCTTAGATCAGGTGAAGATCAAGAAGGACAAGATCCACCATTTTTGAGATCAAGGAGGGAATCATTCCTACTTTCAAGGGAGCCACTTCAGTCACCCTTTTGTATAAATAAACTAGAGGAGGAGCTCATTAGGATTTTAATTTTTTGTTTAACTAGGTGTAGGTACTGAGATTGAAGCATTGGAATTGTTATTTTCAACTATTATATGATGTAATAAACTTGCACTTTTTGATAATAAGAAGTCCGATTTTAAGATGCATCTGAGTTAGTTTCAGAGGGCTGAGACTGTTGGGCTTGGTTCCAATGCAAAGGATTTGGTCCTTCTTCTTTTACTTATGTTTCTTCTTGATTCCAAGTAGTTCATAGTTTTGTGAATTTCAGTAGAAGTTAATATCTAAAATCCCGTGGTTGCAGCCTCTACATCACCTCTCATGTGGGAGAATGAGTGGAAGGTCTCATGACTACAACCCAAAAATATTGTGTTTATGATTTCTTGGAAATAGATTAGTGTTGGTTGTCCTATTTTACATTTTATTTCCATAGTTTAGAAGTTATTTTAGTGATTATATCAGTGGTTTGTATGAATTAGATGTCATTTAAATTCAATCATCTTTTCCATCATAGGTTATTTCATTTTTCACCTCCAAGCTTTTTCCAAAGAAAACCTTGTTTTATAAGCAATTCTATCTAGGTCATTGAGAGCACTCATCCTAGTGCATGATTGGCCTTGAGAGGTCTTGAGCTTGGATAGGGGATCAAACAAAACTCCTTTCATTTGATTCAAATATTATTCACCTATTCATACCCGCATGCCAACATTCTCACCTTAAAAAACTACTCGGATGTGGATGTCCTCTTGTATAATTACAGGCCTCTTTTAGCAAACTTGTAGCAACAATTTTCTTCATTAGGTTCAACCCAAACTAAAACATGGAATTAGCATAGATCCATAATGATCTTCAACTATGATAATATGATGAGGAAAATATCCTAAGATACTCCCAACCTTCCTTTTCTTCACTGAAAAATGTAGTAGAGTTAGTTTCTTTATCATGCAAGTAGGTTATTGATCTATGAGAAAGTATGAACTAAGTGGATGGTACATGTGATTATAATTTGTAGTTTGATGAATTATGAAAGATATATTAGTTTCTTTTTTGAAAGTAAATGAGGTAATTTGATTATTTTTTAAAGATAACATAACTTAATTTTTGTAAGTAGGTTAGCATTTATCTTTTCATGAATTGAGTAGTTAGGGTTTTACAAGTTGAGTCAATGGCATTTATTTTCATAATTAGAAGAAATTTCCAATTTGTCAATTTATCAATATTTCATTCTAATTCGATAGATAGAAGAGTCTTTGAGAACTTTTTGATCTAATGTCATAACTGAGGGTGGCATGAGTGGAATCCTATTTGTTGTTCATATAGTACTATCACCTCAAAGTTTGTATGAACCTCGGGTTGATAATTTTAGTTGAGGAGACCTTGGGAGTTGCAACATTCTTGGTGCAATACTAGTGCTCACCACTTTTTGGCGTCGTTTCCAGGGAGATGTCTAGGTAGATGTTGTTTCTGATTAGGCATTGTTTTCTGTTTTGCCTACAATTTTTTAAGAGGTAACATAAATGAAAAGGAGAAAAAAATTATTTCATGCCTCATAGGAGTAAAGATACTAAAGGAAAATTCTTACCAAAAACCACCATGCCCTCAAGCAATCAACCTTCACTCTTCTTCGGTGATTGTTAACTTTCCTCTCTAACTACATGGGTGTTAGAAGACCCTATAGGTCAGAAATATGAAAATTTTGAAGGACCTTTTGGGGAAGAAGAAGAACCCACTTCACCTACCCACACTATGACTAAAAACAAGGAAAATTAGGTTTTCCCTATCATAGAGACAAATGGAGAGGCTAGAATGAAGAATATAAGCCCTACTATCCTTCCACACTTCTATGGATAATGTTCTAAGGATCTTGATACCTTCATGTTTGAATTTTTTATTTTCTGTAGGATCTATGAATATGGATTTGATGAGTAGAAGCTAAATTTATTTCCCTCTACCCTTAGGAATGCATCCCTATGCTGGTTTATGGGTATGCTTGGGGGTATCATCACTACCTGTGCTCAAATGAAACAAGCCTTCAATAACAAGTATAGTGACTAATGTAGGTCCAAATTTATAAAGGAAGACATGTTGGAGACCATCACTCAAACTAGTTATTCTCCAAGGGATCAGGGAAGACATGTTGGAGACCATCAACATGCTGTCTAGGGGAGATATCTATTAGTTATCATATGATGATATTAAAATTGTGCTCAAGAGTCACTCTAGGGCTTCTAGAAAGAAGGGTAGGGCTAGTCAAGGCTTGGCCAGTTCCTCTCCGTCCAAAAAGTCCATTAAGAATGAGATAGGAAAAATGTTAGAGGATTTAAAGAGTAAAATGTTGCATAACTTTGCACTGTAAATGGATATCATGCAACAAAAAATAAATAAGGAGGAAGAATAAAGGGAACTAGTTATTCTCCACCCAAGATGCACCAAAATACATCCTAGGAACGAGTTCCTCTTAAATGTGATAGATGTATCCCTAGTCTGTGAAGAAAACCATGCAACAGAGAAGTGACCTTCTCTTCTAAGACTAAAATTTGTATATCAAGGAGCAAAAGGGGGGTCATAGCAAATTTGTTTCATAAATAAATGAAGACCTCAAGGACCTAGGCCATATCAATAAGTCATACAAGGTGCACACTATTCTTATTGTAATCTAAATCATAATACACCCTTGCAACCTTGGTAATCTTCTACTCACCCATCCTGGTCCACACCCCCTTCTTGGCCTTATTCTCATCCACATCCTCCTCAACCTGTCAACCATCCTTTTCAACCATATCTAACCCAATCTTCTCAATGGGGCAACCCATCACAAGGGTGGACTCAAGTTAGTCAGCTTCCTTCTTTACTACGTCCACCCCAACCTCAGCCACAACTCACTCATACTACTCCACCTAATCAACCTAAAATTCCTTCTCAGCGAAGTTCAAACCCAAAAAAAGCAAGCCTTGTAGGTCCACAATGGAGAGATATCTTACCTGGCTTATGCTTTTGAAATCCAGGAGATCAACCTTCAGTCTGGGAGAGTGCTTCCAGATAACCACCCACGTTCTCCACCTGAAGAGCTTGAATGAGAGAAGGAAGAGGTTGTTCCTTAAGTTAGTCCACCTCCTTTTCCTAAGAGGTTGATCCACCCTAGCCAACACACCCCAAAAGAGGTTGAACATTTGGGAGAATTGAAGAATTTGTTTGTTAAAATATCCCTTCTCTAGGATATTAAATATGTTCCCATCTATAATAATCTCATCAAGGAGAAATATTTCAAACATCCTTGGAGAATAAAAAGAGACACCCCCACCATAAAATGTTGTTGAGAAGTTATCTAATTTGATGCTTGGGAGGGTGATCTTCCCAAAATATCTAGACCCTAGAAGCCCCGTAGTAGATGTTCACATTGATGGAATTATAGTCCCTAACACCCTGATTGATCTTGGGGCTGCCATCAACTTGATTACTAAGGAAAACATGCTAAAGATAAACCTTCAAGGAACTTTGAGAAAGACCACCATAATGTTGCTGCTTGCAGACAAGTCCACAATATCTCCTAAGGGAGTTGTTGAAGACGTTATGATGTCCATTGAGTCTTGGGAGTATCCTACTGATTTATTATTTATCTAGCCCAAAACCAAGTTCAGTGGCTATCCTCTCATCTTGGTAAGGCCATGGTTAGCCACTACTAATGCTTACATTATTTGTAGGCCTGGGAAGATGACTATTAAGAATGGGCATTTGTCTAAGAAATTGGTATTGTATCCTCTTGCTCAACCTTCAATTGAGCATGACTTACCCTTATGTCTATAAGAGGAGGAAGAAGATGAGCTGTATCACACCACCCCCCACCCAATATGCGCTTTGGACATCATTATAGGAGGTGGAAACCTGATGAAGATGATCTCATTGACCACATCGTTCAGAATCAACCTCCCACTCCCATACCCATTGATGAGTTGCTGAAAGGATATGAGAGTAATCCTTGGGCTGACTTATGTCATATTGACTCAAGTCCAGACCATGTTAATATTTTAGAGTTTGGCCCATACAAAACCTTAAATATAGACCCTTCTCTCTAGACCAAATAAGAAGAAAATTTGTGCAAAGTGTCGAAGAAACACTTGGAGGCTTTTTCTTGGGACAATAAGGGAATGAAAGATGTGCATACCTCAATCTATACCCACCATATTTACATCAAGGAGGGATGAAAGCTTGTGTGCCAACCCTAGAGGAGGATGAACCCAACTCTTAAGGCTACTGTGAAGGAATATCTACAAAAACTAATGGATGCTGGGTTCATAAACCCTATTTGAGATAATGAGTGGGTATCACCTCTCGTGTTAGTTCCCAAGAAGAATGGGAAGTGGAGGATCTGTGTGGATTATAGGGAGCTCAAAAATGCCACAAAGAAGGACCACTTTCCCTTACCCTCATTGAACAAGTCCTAGATGGCATTGCAGGGAAGAAATTCTTCTCCTTCTTGGATAGATTTAGTGGATACAATCAAATCAAGATTAACCCGAAATACCAAGACAAGACCATATTCAAATGTCCTTGGGGTAGCTTTTCTTATAGATTCCTTCCAATTGGTTTCTGTAATGCCCCTTCTACTTTCCAGAGGGATTTTTTTTCGTATTTGTACTGAATTTGTTCATGATTCTATGGAAATACACATGTATGATTTCACTCATGGATGTGACTTCCATGAAGCTCTCTCCAATCCATGAAAGTTTTGAAAAAAAACATTGAAATGAATCTCTCTCTAAGCCCTAAGAAATGTGAGTTCTTGATGAATGAGGGGACTGTGCTTCACCATTACATCTCCATGGAAGAGATACAGGTGGACCCAAATAAAATTTCTATCATCAAAAGGGTCCCTAGCACTCATAAGCAAAGGGATGTCAAGAGCTTCATGGGACTAGTTGGGTATTATAGGAGATTCATCCAAGACTTTAGTAAAGTAGCTTCACCTTTGTTTGGTTTACTAGCCAAAGGTGCATATTTTTGTTGGACCAGTAGTTTTCAACAAGCCCTTGAAGTGTTGAAGGAAAATTTGAGTCCTGCACCCATCCTAAGAGGGTCGAATTGGACATTGCCTTTCCGTATCCATATTGATGCATTAGAAAAAGCTGCGGGGGGAGCCTTGGGTCAAGTAGAGGATAAATTGCCTTATGCAATTTACTTCATTAGTAATATTTTGTCTAAATATGAGTTTAATTACATTGTCACTGAAAAAGAGCTATTTGTTGTAGTACATTATTTAAAAGACTTTAGGCACTATATCACTGGTTACCAAAATTTTGTTCATACTGATCACATAGCTATCAAATATTAGATGAACAAGACTAATGCTAATGCTAGGATGATTAGGTGGTTGTGATTGCTACAATAGTTTGATTTTACTATCATTGACAAACCAGGAAAATAAAATGTGGTAATAGATTTTTTTGTCTAGGTTAACCTTGCCTGCAGGTAATGAAGAGATGGTGGATGATCAACTACTAGATCAACACCTCTTTTCTATCTCGGTGCTTTCTCCCTAGTTTTCTGACATATAAAAATACTTGGTTATTGGGGAGTTCCCTCCTAATCTATCACCTAGGGAGAAAAGAAAGATTGTAAGGAAAATCTACCCTTTCACTTGGATTGGGGGAAATCTTTTTATATTGGGATCAGGTCAAATCTTGAGGAGATGTGTAAGAGAGGAGGAGGTCTTTGACATCCTCTCAACATGTCATGGTGGTCCTTGTGGAGGTCATTTTTTTCAAAAAGGATAGCCTTTAAAGTTTTACAGGTTGGTTAGTATTGGCCCAACTTACATCAAGATGCAAGGAGATATACTAGTAGATGTGATTAGTGCTAAAGAATGGGAAAACCCATACCCATGGATTAAATTCCCCTACAACATCAAGTGGCCTTAGAGAAATTTGACAAGTGGGGCATGGATTTCATTGGGCCAATTGATCCACCATCAGGGAAGAAAAGGTACATAATTGTATGCACTAATTACTTGACAAAGTGGGCTAATACAAAGGTAGTCAAAGTAGAAACTGAGAAAAAAGTGACAGAATGTTTTAAAGAGAACATCTTCTATAAGTTTGGGTATCGAAGGGAGGTAGTCATTGATTAAGGAGCACAATTCACATCAAATTGGATTGAGGATCTCGTAAGGAAACACCATATCAAGCATAAGACATCCACTTCTTATCATCCTTAAGTAAATGGGAAAGTAGAGGTCACAGATAGAGCACTCGAGAGCATCCTCACCAAGGTTGTTAGTAGCAGTAGGAAAGATTAGGTGGATAGAATGGTAGAGGCCACCTGGAAAACCACCATTGGAATCAATCCATATGATTTTTTTATGGGAATAAAGCTATTATTTCTATTGAGTTTTAATATAATAATTTGAGAATGGTGTTTCCACGAAAACTAGTGTCTTTTTGATCTGCTAGTCCCACCAGGATTGGTAGCTATCCTAGAAACAAACAATCAAAGAAATTTTAAATTTCCTCTATGTATGATAGATAAGAGAGAAGCAAAGGGACCAACCTAGATCTTTCGCTTGACTCCTTGTTTGATTTCTCTCCTCCTTGACAGAGCTTGAAACTCTTCTCCTACTTGTCCCGCTTAGAGAATACCTGTAGAAATGAAGTAACACAACACCTTCAAAACATCTCAATCTATGATATCATAAGAATTGTAGAATCATAAATACAATGAGCATACAATGGCATTTACAAATAATAACATTCACAAATACACTATTGTATGGAGGAAAACTCAAAGAACTTTATTAATAATAGAAGAGAGGATTACAACCCAGTTTGTCTGATCTAGCATCATCCTCCCAGCATCAAAGCCCTCTTCACCTCATGAAAAGCAAGATCACCCAACAATACAATGTTCCCTCTCAAAGACAAACTATCAGCACTTCCTTAAAAATTACAAAATTCCAGCCTCTAGAGCTCTCATATGACAGATCCATTTATAGATGTCTGCAAAGGTGTAAGTCATCTTTGGGTTTTTGATTAGTGTAATTCCACTTGTTGTTCTTGATTCCACTTGGAGATTTCTTGGATCTCTTACTCATCCCTAGGAAAATTCAGAGAGGCAAGTGTCATAGGAGAATTTTCTAGAAGATTCCGTGGGCATCCACTTAAGAAAATGTCTCAGTCATTTGTCCATTCTCTGTCATCGCACCCCATAGAAGGCCTCTTCAATATGAATCACACCTGGGTAGTGTAGGAGTCAGTATGCATCACACCTTGATAGTGGAGCAGTTAGTATGGTCCAGTTTTGGCCAGTTCTGAGTGGTTTTTCAGGTGGAACTTCTGGGGAATGATGTGATTAGTTGACCATGATCCTTTAGAGTATGAAACAAAACTTTTAGGTTTTAAAGAGCCCTTGGTTTATCGACATATAAGATTGGGGTTGCAATGCCCAAATATGTCTATAACAATTGCCCCCTAAAGCATGAAGTTGTAAATCTTTTGATGTCGGGTGAAATGCTTTATAAGATACAATATAATACATCATCATAATATAATTTTCCATGATCTAGCTGAGCTGGGCATTCCCATGCTCAGCTTTATAAATTCATTTTCATGTACATAGAACATATAATCATTTGCAGTTGCAGACTGATGATTCTTTATATGTAGAGTCATCATCCCTTGGCTTGGATGATCATTTGTGTAGCTTCTGTGTACATTCCATGTCTTTATATTCCCAAGTATATTGTAGCCCAGATGGATGAAGCTAGATCCAAGGTCTTCAAACTTGTTCAATCTTCACCCGATGTACAAGTTGGTCCATGTGAAAAGATGTCCTGAAGTTGAACATGGAAAGACATGACCTGATTACCAACCAATAATGTAAGATGTTAATAGACGTGAGAGGAATCATCGATAATGATAATGACCCTCAAGGTACTATAGTACAATTCACGTGGTGTGAATATATGATCCGATGTCGAACACCATGCAAATATTTCGGTCAAAGGCCATCGATGTAAACCTATCGCTGGAAGTGAGAAACTTGCCATTGAGGCATGTAAGCTTCAAAGTACTGAAAAGGTTGTTTCTAAGCCAACTTCTTGGATAATGAGCTGATGTCGACAAGACATGACCGGTCATGGGAGGGCCTTAATGTATCCCACATCAACGACACGAAACAAAGCAAATGATTTTATGGAGGTGAAAAATGATCTGACGATACAAGGTTCAGGAATGGCAGTCATGAAAAATGGAGGGTGAAGGTATTGTAGTGGATGAGGCATTAACTAGATGGTGAATTCTATGAATGACTTCTCTTAAACATACTGGCAACACTGAAATGGATTGGTAGCCTTAACCCCAAAATATGGATTGTAAGGAGAGCCAATGGTGATATGACCGGTGAACGGAATAACCCAACTCGACTCAATCATGGTGATGGAGTGAAAATGTCATGTTCAAGAGCGACTTGCTACCAATAAAATTATTTAAGTTTTCTTCCCTTTTTCCCCAGTCATTGCTGACTAGTACCTCTTTAGTTTTGTCAAGCTTGAGGAGGATAACATATGATTGTTCCATAATTTGCCCTTCGGGCAAACCTGTCGCTATGTTTTAGCCGAGCCTAGCGACAGTGAAACTCGTTCTTATCTGGGTGGACAAGTTTGCTGCTATTGTTTTAACGAGTTTAACGACAAGGATAACTCGGTCCTTTTCATTTTTAGAGAGCTTGAAAAGGGATGAAAAGGAAACTCCGGTATTTATTTTTTGTAGCATAATTCTTTAAGTCCAAAAAATATTAAAATAATATGAAAGGGATGATTTTTCGATAAATTTAGGAAGCCGAAAAGACAAGCGCTCAAACTTTTTCATGAGATAATCCCTCAGGTCCAAAAAATATTAAAATATACAATAGGGATGGCACTTCCAATCACTTTAGCGAGTTGGAGAGGCCAATAGCTCGACAATATTTTCATATTTAATGAGTTTGAAAAGAATTTAAAGTGGACTCGCTTTTTGAGGAATGTGTGGTGTTTAGGGTAGCAACTGGTTCCGGGTAAGCTTGGAACTTCTCAAAACATGGTGATGTGAAGAGGGTGGCTAACAGGACCACTCATCACAGCTATTCCTCAAAAAGGTAAAAAATCAAGTGGAAGCATATGATTCTGCAAAAAGCATGGAGGTGATGGCAGGAACACAACCAAGGCTCATAAGGCTGATATTATGGCAATCACAAAGGTTATTTACCAAAGGTGGGTTCATTTTTAATGAGATTGAACTCTGGGGGAACATATGCTCAGTGGTAGGCTTATTTTTTAATGAGCTTGAACCATGCGATAACATTGCTCATTGCCCGGTTCATTTTTTAATGAGCTTGAACCGTGGGATAACATATGCTCAGTTTGCTTTTTATGTAAGCTAGAAACAACCAAACTAAAAAGCTAAAAAAAAACTAGAAAGCTAAGGAACTACTGATGTTAGGTAGGATGATTTCATCTACGAAACAGTTCAAACACTTCCTTTGCTTTGTCTGCTATGAAGAAAAAGGTGAATGGTGGGTTAGACCAATCATCAACCTAAGAAGTTGAAAAACTAAAAGGCTAAAAAATCGAAAAAGCTAAAAAATGAAATTCGTCATTTTTTGCTTGCATAAAAAGGTTTGCATGGCCCCAGACATCGAGAAAAGGAGAGTCTCCAAGTAACCATATGGAAATCATTGCGTTAAGTGGGATTCTTTTTGTCTGTGATTAGACAAAAATACTTCCTTGGCTTTGTCCATCAAATAGACAAAGGTGAATGGTGTGAGATAACACTTCCAATCACATGATCTATAGGAAAAACTATCATTTTTACTAGGTTCAACTACCTCAGTAGACCAGGGTGCATCCCCCCTAATCTTTGTTACATTCACCAGACTACTGGCAGTAATTAGGTGGACGGAATGAAGGTTGAAGAGACACGCTTGATACAATAGGACCATTTAGGGATGATGTTTGTCTTGAAGCTGTGCTTGAACCGGGAAATGAAAGCTGGTCAATAGTGATGATTTTTCCCTCATGCGGGAAACACATCACCCAAAAGAATGTCGAGACAATAGCTTCCATGTTGTAAACATAGTCACATCTAAGGAGTAGATTGTAATCTAACGGTCCTTGGACTACCATCACGTTCAAGTGAACGATTTTCCTTCCCAAAGTTATCGGCAACTTAGGAAGGATCCCTAACAGTCAATTGGTTCCTTTGTCAAATCCTGACAAACTCTTTGTCATAGGCATAAGCGATGGCAAACCAAACACTTTCCAAGTAGTTGAGGAAAGGATACTCACTGAAGCCCCTTCATCTATGATAGTGCCAGACACAATCATTTTGTGAACTTGTACTATGATTTGGAATGGTAAATTAGAAGGAAGGTGGGATGTTTCTAGTTGATTCCAATCGAAGGAAGTGACCAGACTGCTTGGAGGGGGTACCGAATAAATGGTTGAATTAACCCCTTGAGTAGCAGGAGTTGGGGGATTCCCTTCCTATTTTGAAGGAACAGGAAGATTTCCCCCAAGTTCATCAGACTGTATATTAACAAAAAGAATTTGAACGGTATCATTCTCATTCTCTTTGGAAATTGTATCATCTGAAGGTGGACCTTCTAAAGGCAAGACTGGGTCGACTGCCATCTTAGCTTACTTACTTTGGTCCGGTATGGACTCAGAAGGTTCACTCTCAATGATAGGCATTTTGACCGGCAATTAAGTTATGTTAGTCAGATTTTCAACTAGTAAAGGACCTGAGGTGAGTTTCTTGTATCCAGATGGAAGTCGCTGCAGTGAAGCAGGACAGTTACACAAGACCCTTTTGGCTTCATCCAAAAAAGTACAACAAGGAAGGTGTTGGTCCCCTTCACATAATCCACATGGAATTTTGACCTTTCCCTTCTGTCTAGGAACTTCATTTTTACTAGTTGATGGTGTGCTGTCAACATGATCGCTAGAGGTTGATGACACCGGACGGTGTGAATGGGGAGACCATTCTCTCAAGATCCGTAGAAGGCAAGGACAATCTCGATGAAAATTATTTCCTCTGCAAATTACAGAAGTATATTTTGGAGATTTAGTGTGCGAATTTTCACCAGATGATTCATGGTTGCCCCCTTGCTTAACTAACTTCTTCTCCTTCTTCTCTTTACCTTTTTTCTTCTTCTCAACTACTTGGTTACTAATGTCGCTATTTTCACCAAGCGAAGAGGAATAAGGGGAGGGAGAAACAAACGAAGTAGAAGGTGAAGGGTCAACTTCAGTATCAAATGGTTGTTGATTCGATTGCTGAGGAATTATGGTATTTTGAATGACAGAGGTTGAGAATAGCCATACGGGTAGACCAATTGTGATTCCTGGAAGGGACAATGTGGCCATATACGGAGCACCAATATTTCCCCAAGAAGAAAATGGATTAGGATTCCCCTCGAGAGGGATTTCATGATTGGTGGACTCCATTATCTCAACCTAAGATCAATGAAGGAACATGGATGTTATTCCAAATTTAATAAATTTTAATGATGCTTTGACACTACTTTGATTTTTCAATTTTTAAGAGTCGAGAAAAAGCTAAAGATTACTCTAGTTGCCTTCGATTTTTAATGAGCCTGAAGTGACAAGTGCTTAGATGGACCTTTTCTTTTAAGGAGTCGAAAAAGAACGAAAGTGACTACTCTAGAGATCTAGATAGAGGGATTACCAAACCAATCGCAAAATTGCAATATACACCTTGGTGATAAATTAAATAGAAATTACCAAGGACTTATGTACGACAGTCAACCTTCGCGAATGTTGTGTTCAGTGCATTGTGATCGATAGGGCGGCTGACACGGCTTCCTATGGATAAAGGATATAAGCCTATTGTAGTCTTCCAATATATACTCGATGGTACGGGTTGCACAAGTCCGTGCTAGCACATGTCGTATCAAAGAGGAGGAATCACCCAACCTTCAATGAAAACGATAGTTACTAGATTTTACGATGCCGGAACACTTCTCTAGCCTAGACCTCTAGATGTGTTGCGTTAGGTTCCAAAGCATTGTTAAGTTCATTGAGATTTATTTTAGAGTTGATCTTGTTTAGAAGTTTGTCTTTCAAGGTTCACTGTGTGATGTAGATGTAAAATTCCTAAATATGAAATCTAAAATGATAAACAATCGTTGTTTATTTTTAGCAATGAAAATCCTAGCTACTAAGGAAAGAAGACTATGATTCTTTCAAACAAAAAGCAAAGAGAACACACTAAATGCACCTTTCCTAAATAATTTTTTGCACACAGTCTAAATGCAAATGCAAATGCATGTATTTATTTTTCATTCCCTTAATGTGAGGAATTGCAGAAAAGAGAACTAAGAATAGATCTGAACTATTTCTTCAAAGTGACATTTCGACAATTTCTTTTCAAAAAGGAAAGGAAGACTAAACGACATTTTCAATTTCGAATAGAAAATGCTTTTGACACTTCAAATAACAACTAATAAAATCAAATACAAAACAAAAAGTTCAATCAACTATCTAGAGAAGGAAGACTTTACGACACTTCTCTTTTTTGACAAAAAATGATGGCTACTACACTTTGCACCAAAACAACAGTTCTATTTACATAAATTTTTGAGGAAGGATTGTAAATGATGGAAAAATACATAATTTTTTTTACTAATCCTAATAAAAAAAGGTTGAACTATGTAAAGCAAGGAGGCTTCAACAATGAGATACTGTTCATAAGAAGCAAAACAATCAAACATAACCGAAAACAAGGACAAAAACCCCAAATTTCAAGGAGATAAATAGGATTACTCAGTCATCGCACCTGTGCTTCACAAAAACAGGGATGCAGCTCACCTGCTACACATATGAAGTGGGATGCATACTAGCTTCTAGTTATAGACAATGTGATGGGCTATGGAGCACAACTGAGATGGGTTTTGGCTCAAATTTACAATTGATTTTAGTGGATTAAGCTGAGCTATTATGGACAGTAAAGAGCAAAGTACAGGGGTATGATATTGGGAGGTTAATGAGCTACCACAAGGGCATCTAGGATGCTTGTAAGTCAGATGTTCAGTCCATAAACTAAAATGGAGATTGACTGAAGCAACATTCATCTACTTTGCAAATGCATAGCAAAAGAAGTTCGAAGGTTGTCTGACTAACTTCAGGCTCTGTCGATAGTTTATAAAACAAACAAAAACAACAAACAAAAAAAATATTCGATCCCCAGTGGACTCGGCATTTTGTTTCTGGGAAAACTAGTGTCTTTTTTATTTTCTAGTCCCACTAGGATTGGAAGCTATCCTAGAAACAAACAATTAAAGTAATTTGCAGTCTCCTCTATGTATGATAGATAAGAGAGAAGCAAAGGGACCAACCTGGATCTTCTTCTTGACTCCTTTCTTGATTTAACTCCTCCTTGACAGAGCTTGCAACTCTTCTCCTAGTTGTCCCGCTTAGATAATACCTATAGAAACAAAGTATCACAACACCATCAAAGCATCTCGATCTATGATATCATAAGCATTGCAAAATCAGAAATACAATGAGCATACACTGGCATTTACAAATAACAACATTAAAAAATACACGAATGTATGGAGTAAAACTCAAAGAACTTTATTAATAATAGAAGAGAGGATTACAACCTAGCTATCTGATCTAGAATCATCCTCCCAACATCAAATCCCTCTTCACCTCATGAAAATCAAGATCAACCAATAATACAATGTTTCCTCTCAGACAAACTATCAACACTTCCTTACAAATTACAAAATTCCAGCCTCTAGATCTCTTATATGAGGGATCCATTTATAGATGTCTGTAAGGGTGTGAGTCATCTCTTAGTTTTTGATTAGTGTCATTCCACTTGTTGTTCTTGATTCCACTTGGAGATTTCTTGGATCTCTTACTCATCCCTGGGAAAATTCAGAGAGGCAAGTGTCATAGGAGAAGTTTCTAGAAGATTCCATGAGCATCGACTTAGCAAACTGTCTTAGACATTTGTTCATTCTCGCTCATCGCACCCCACAGAAGGCCTCTTCAGTATGCATCACACTTGGCTAGTGTAGGAGTCAATATGCATCGCACCCTGACAATGGAGCAGTCAGTATGGTCTAGTTTTGGCTAGTTCTGAGTGGGTTTTCAAGTGGAACTTCTGGGGAATGATGTAATTAGTTGAACATGATCCTTTAGGGTATGAAACAACACTTTTAGGTGTTAAAGAGCCCTTGGTTTATCATCATATAAGATTGGGGTTGCAACACCCAAATATGTCTATAACAAATGGTAGCTTAGTTTGACTTAGATGTCACCACAACACAATGAGAAAGGCTTCACCAACTGAATGAATTAGATGCATTTAGAGTGAAAGATCTCTTACAAACTAAATTCATATATCTATAATGAAAGGTCTGACATGACGAGCATATCAAGGAAAATAATTTTCAAGAGAGGGATTGGGCCATGTTATATGAACCTAGCTTTAAGGATTTTAAAGGGAAGTTAATGAAAAAATGCTTGGGCCGATACCTAGTGGAAAAGTGTCATGAAAATGGATCTATCCAGATGAGAAACATTGATGAGGAAGGCATCCCCTTGCTTGTAAATGGTTACAGGTTGAAGTTATATGAAATACCTTTGTCCAAGGAGGAATTTATTGGTTCAGTGATCAAGAAATTGAATGTGATTGAGAGTTTGATAACGTCCGGTCCACAACAATATTATAAATTTTGTTAAAAAAGAAAGAGAGAAAAACAAAATGTCTGGATGAAAACCTCTATGAGGCATCTAAGGCCAACTCCTACATTGAAAACCTCTTTGAGGCAAACTATAAGTAAAAAAAAATAGAGAAAAATAAATAAATATCCCTAGGTGAAAGCCTCACTTGAGGCACCTAGGGGAGGCATGCAAGTTGAAAACCTCCTCTAAGGTAGCCTATGTGTCTCAAGAAAAGGAAAAAAAATAAAAATAGAGAGAAAAGAAAAGAGAAAAATGAAGGAGCTTATATCTTATTTGTTAACCTTTCTTTTGTTTTCCCGAGTTGTACATAGTGGCAGATTTCATGGTTACAGACCAAGGCCTACAGGCTTCCATCAATTCATCTTTCCATACACCCTATATCCATTCTCTCGATTGACATTGATACCTCTCTCCACCATCCCATCATTAAGAAATCTAAAATCTACCTCCTCTCTGTGTTGCTATAGGAAGGACCTGTGTTGCTACATGAAGGTCCTGTAATGCTATAGGAGGAGCTTGTGGAGCTACCAGAGGGATATACGAGGAGGAGAATGATCCAAAAGACAATATTGACTTTGAGAAATGATAAAGAGGGTCCTCTTATGAATTTTCCGTCACTCATCCATCATCCATCCATCCACTCATTTCACTAGATGTTTGCTTAAAGTTCTCCACTCTATCCTACCTTAAAAAACACACAGAAGCTATCATTTTCTATCTCTATAGTGCCTAAAATACTCCTCCATGATTCTAACCCTATCCTCATCACTTATCATCATCTCACTCATCTCCCTCATGCCAACTGAAGAATTAAAGGGGAGAACAAGAGACTTCTACATGAGGAAACTCCTGCTATAGTAGCTTGTACAACCACAAAATAAACAATGATACTATGTTTTTTTCACCACCATAAGGGATGACGAAGCTCAGTTTGTAGCCATGAAGAGACACCTCATTCTTAGGGAGGCTTTCCACCAGAAAAAACAACTTAGATATTAAAAGAAGCCAACAACAACAACAATCAAGGTAGCATAAAAAATGAAGACATGCACAAGAAATAAGTCAAAGAGGTCAAATTCTGTGTTCATAATTATGTATGGTCCAACTCTAGCATGCAAACCTTTGCAACAAATCAATCAACATGTAGGCTCAGTTATGGAAACCCTAATGTCCTTCCTCTGCATAAAATGAAAAAATGTGTTTTAAGCGATAAAAGATGTTTTAATAGGCTGGAGGTGGCCAATGAACTTGGCCATCCTTGACTAGTCAACTCAAGTGCGAGTTAAGTTATCCATGCAATGTGGAAATTCCAACTCAAAAAAAACTGGTGTCCTTGAAGTGTGGGGTGATAATCACGAGGAGGGAGAGATGATGACAGTTAGTGGGGACAACGGTCTAAAAGAAGAAACTCGTGTTAATGCCAAGTCACCATAACACTCCATGATTTTAACCAAAAAAGGATATTATGTCTTGGATCGACTCCATTTACACCATCCCTCATTCCAAAAACTAGTGGAGGAAGGACAAGCTAGTACAACAGGCTTCTAGAGTGCCACTGAGGAGTTTCAAACCCTACCTGCAAAGTGTCACAGGAGAAAGCTACAAGCATGCCTCTAATTGCAATAGGAGGGGCGAGAGGATCTACAGGAGGAATTGAGATGAGAAAAAGGAGTGACAGTGACTTGATATTGTCTCAAAACTTCATGCATACCCATAATTTCTCTTATAAGAAGTAACTAATACCCTCCTTTGCTTCCACACCCAATTTCATGAACAATCTACTTGAAATTAAGAGCATATAATAATCAATTTATTAGTAGGGGATCCTTTTTGAGGTTGTTGTGGTTAAGATAAAACAAATAGGCTGGTGAATATAACTTTGAGCACCCTTCTTGCTCACTATCACCAAGCACTGTGCCACTATTTCACCATTGTTTATGCCATTATTTCATCACTGAGACTAAAATGTTTTTAAATTCCACACCTACATAGCATTAAGGAGTAACATAGAAGAAATGGGGGGAGGATTTAACAAAAGGGAACCCTCAGACACTAAGAGAATTCACCAACAACCTCCTATAGTTTACATCTTCAGAAACCACCCATGGTTGGGCTTCTTTTAGCTACTAAAGGGGTATGGTGATGACCTTTCCCATGTATTTTCCACAACATTACACTCTCAAAGTGAGGCAATGCCAAAATTGTTGTCAGTGAGTTGGCCATTTCTCTCAGTCCAGAAAATATTAGCAAAGTAACCACCTTTCCTCTAGGAATGAGATGGAGAAAGGAAGACAATCAAGCAAGTGTCATAGACAGGAAAAACTTATTCCTTTTGAAATACAAGCCTATAGAAGTCAATAATAGAGTGAGAAGAGAAAGTTTTCCTTACCCTTGGGATGAGGTAGCCTACCATATCGTTAAATACATATGTTGTGAAGGGAGATTAAGTGTATTTTATGCCTACTACTTTAGGTTTCTCCAAGAGCTCAGATTCAAGGTAGACTTACCCCTTTCTTAAAGGCTTAGTGTCCCTCATTTTCTTCTAAAGTCAATCACGGAGATGAGTCAGAAGGTAAGGGAAGGAAAAAATCAACATTTAGCTCACCATGGCCTCATTAAATTGATAGCAGTAGATGCTATGAACCATTTTAGAATCCTTAACCTATGTAACAAATTTATAGACATGGATAGGGATACCTTCATAGAAATACAAACCCTCACACCTAGAGAAACCCCAACCTCTAGTGTTGAACGAAGAGAGGGAAAAACAAAGGTAGAAAAAGGGGCAAAGACAAAAGAGGAAAAGGCAAAAAGGTCAGAGGAAGAAGAAAGAAATACAAAAGAGGAAGAGGCAGCAAGAACAAAAGAATAAAAAACAAAGGCAGAAGAGGAAGGAGAAGTAGAGATGAAAGGAGATGAGGAGGAGAAGAAAGGAGAAGAAATAATAAGCTCTAATAATACTTCTCCACCGTAAGGAATAGAAGACATTAAAAAGGAAGTGGTTGCAACCTTAGCTACATTCAGAACTCCTTTCAAGGCCAAAAGGAAGCAATCAAGACCAAGTCAAATGTATTTCAGAACCAGGAACAACACTATAATTAGACAAGGAAAGCCACAAAATCCTACAAGGGTTCCTATAATTATTTATGAGTCACCAAGAAAACAGGAAGAAATAGGACCTAGTGATGGAAATTTGAGGAGATCACTCCTCCTCGAACCAAAAACAGGTCATCCATAGCACCTATGAATAGGCCTAACATTAGTTCTCTCACCTTCAAGAAGCCAAGGACTCAATATTCCTTTGAGGAAGAGAAAAAAGAGAAGCTACATGACCTACATGGTTTTCTAGTGGAGGGAAATATTTACTATAGGCAGAATAGGGAAGCTACAAAAGCTCAAGAAGTATTCACAAGAGGTAGCCACCACCTCAAACACTATTGGAAAAGACCTACAAGAGCTCCAAGAACCTAGCCCACAACCTATCTTGATATCCTACTACAAATTCATTGAAGGAGGGTGGATTTTCCTTGAAAATTTTGCAATCTCACTCATTTATGATCTTGATATAGAAATAGGAAGAACCCATAGGTGGATGGAAATTGTTAAATCTAAGAAGGTAGAGGATGTAGACATCATGGAAGAAAAGGTAATTGAATTGAGAAAAGAATTAAGTGACCTAAGAATGAGAGAATTTATAATGAAAGAGCATCTACATGCATAAAACATGAGGTTGAGAGAGAGGTTGTAGGAGAAATAAACACAACTTGCCACCATGACAAGTATCTCCATGGAAGCATTACAAAGTAGACATCCATCAAAGTCTTATTCCCTCTTTCTCAAATAACAATGGCGGTAATTTGAAATCAAAACCTTGGCACAACATGGATCTATGCCCTTTCAGGTTTACAAAGAGTTCATCCAATTTTGTATCCAATCTAACATGGAAAGCAAAGGAAACTGGTTGAGTTTTACATGCACAACCTCATTTTGACAAATATGAATTTTCGGGATCCCAATACAAGATTGGGAGATATGCAGCTGATGGCCTTGGAGTCCTGGATGACTCATGAGGAGACAAGAGCTAATGAAGTGAAAAGGGTAATGACAAAGGAAGAAAAGGAACCATTGTACACCAAGGCATAGCTAGTGAGCCCAAGGGATGTCATTAGCAATCATGGACTCATCTCCAATGATGCTTCTTTAGCACCTAAATACCTTGCTACCTAGGAGCAACCATTCTACGCTTTGAAGACACATTCAGGTTGTTGGGAACAAAAATTCTGCAAGATTTCCACAAGAGATGACATTACTTACTCCACAATCTACAAATCAAAGAATAGCACTCTCTTGAAAAGTTAAGGAATTCCTTGGAGAGAACACCAACATATGAGAGGATCATGCAGAGGAAGAAATTCAACTGGATACAACTCAAACATAATTTACCCTTGTTGGTAGGATTACAACAAGGAAGAGATGAAGCAAGAGAGAAGAAGAAATGGACAGAAATAGAGAAAAATGCAGGTTTTTACCCCCAAGAGGGAAAACCATCTTAGGAGCCTTGGGATGTCAAGGAGGCCACAAGGGCCATGAAAAAGCTACATATGGATTTCTGAGTTTCTTAGAGGATCAGAAACACTTTCAGCAAGGGGTGATGATGAGTCCCATCAATAGGTACATTTTGAACATTAATATGCCATCCTCTAGCCTTAGAACTATCTTTCTCTTGCATTAATTCACTTTTTTCATTATATTATGCTTAGTAAGAGGAGTAAAAGGTGTTTTTCATAGTATGTGGTATAATTTGGTTTAATTGTAGGAAAATGAAGCATTTTTTAGGCTATTTCTATGCAGGGGCTTAATGGAGACAACTAGGAGAGAATCCAAGGGGTTTGTCCACCTCCTTAACTCCCTAAAATTGGCTTGGAATCAACATATCCTTTCTCGCCAATTCGAGTTCACTGGCAGCTGAGTGAATCCTATATCAAGTGAAGATCAAGAAGGACAAGATCCACAATTTTCGAGATCAAGGAGGGAACCATGCCTACTTTGAAGTGCGCTGCTTCATCTACCCTTTTGTATAAATAAACTAGAGGAAAGCTCATTAGGATTCAATCTTTTTGTTCAGCTAGGTGTATATATTGAGCTCCAAGCATTGAAATTGTTATTTTCAACTGTTATGTGTTGTAATAGACCTGTAATTTTTTATAATGAGAAGTTGGATTTTAAGCTGCATCTGAGTTAGTTTAAGAGGGTTGATACCCTTGGTTTTGGGCCCAGCCCAGAGGCTTTGGTCCCTCTTCTTGTAGTTATGTTTCTTCTTGATTCCAAGAAGTTCATAATTTCCTGCATTTAAATAGAAGTTAACCTCTAAAATCCTGTGGTTACAACCTCTACATCACCTCTCTTGTAGGAGAATGAGTGGAAGGTATCACAACCACAACCCAAAAATATTATGTTTATGATTTCTTGGAAATATATTAGTCTTGATTATTGTGTTTTACATTTTATTTTTGTAGTTTAGAAGTTTCTATATTCAAGCTTATGTGATCCATAATGAATTAAACAAAGTCTTTCGATAGAAATCACAGGAGATAATTTTTTGGCTGACGCATTTTGAACCAACAAGTGTGGTTCATCTTTAGGACCAGATGAAGAGGCAGACCATGGCAAAGACTTAAATAGAGAGCAATGTAGAGACATAATAATTTCAAGTAATGGTTATATTTGAACAATAATGTTTAAATTATAATATTAATTTATTAATATATTAAAAAAAATATTATTAAGTAACGACTATATTAAATGGTTAGTTTTTTTTTTTTTAAATGATATTATTTCATTAATCTTTTATTAAAAATATTAATAGGTAACGACTATATTAGACGGCTAGTTTTTGAAACATAATATTCAAATTAAACTTGGCTTGGATGTGGAAGGAAAGTGTCATGTTCAAGAGTGACTTGCTACCAATAAAGCTTTTTAAAGTTTTCTTCCCAATTTTCCCCAGTCATTACTGACCAATACCTCTTTATTTTTGTGAATATTGACGAGGATAACATATGCTTGCTCAATAATCCACCCTTCGAGCGAACCTATCACTATATTTTAGTGAGCCTAGTGACAGTGAAACTCGTTCTCGTCCATTTGGACGAGTTTGTTGCTATTCGGTTTTAATGAGTTTAACGACAAAGATAACTCGGTCCCTTCCAATTTTAGAGAGTCTGAAAGGAATGGAAAGGAGACTCCAACGATTCTTTTTCGTCATGTAATCCCTTAAGTCCGAAAAAGCATAAAATAATACAAAAGGGATGAATTTTCGATAGTTTTAACAAGCCGAACAAGACAAGCGCTCGATCTTTTTGTGTAATAATCCCTCAAATCCAAAAACATTAAAATCTAGAGGAGGGATAGAACTTCCAGTGACTTTAACGAGCCGAAGAGGCCAATCGCTTGGCAATCTTTTCATATTTTACGAGTCAGTTGAAAAGAGCTTAAAGGAGACTCGTTTTCGAGGAACGAGTGATGATTTTGGGTAGCAGTTGATTTCAGGTAAGGTTTGGAATTCTCCAATCAAGGCAGTGTCACAAGGATGGCTAATAGAATCATTCTTCGCAGATGTTCCTCGAAGGGTTAAATAATCATATGGGGGTGAATGATCGGCTAAAAACAAAGTGGAGGTGATGATGAGAACACGACCAAGGCTCAAAAGCTGGTGATAAGGCATTCACAATGGTTATTTACCAGTTCATTTTTTAATGAGCTTAAACTCGGGGGGAAACATTTGCTCATGACTTATGTTTATTTTTTAACGAGCTTAAACTATGTGCTAAAATTGGTCGTGGGGGGTTTATTTTTTAACAAGCTTGAACCCTGTGGTAACACTGCTCACCAGTCGTATGATAAGGATGTCTCACTCAGGATGCCATTTTGAAGGGGCTTGCATCTTTTGAAGCTTTGCCCCGAATCCTTTCTTTATGCAAGATAGGAAACGACTAGCCTTACGGGTTTAAATGGTTAGAGGTCCTACAAATTTAAAAAATAAATAGTCGCTCTTCGCTTGCATGTGGAAAGGTTAGCATGCCCCTAGGTATAGCGAAAAATTCACAGGTTAGCATGAAAGTTCCCCACGAAGCGGACCGAATGCTTTCTTGGCGATGTTTACCGAAATAGACAAAGGTGAGCGGTGCAAATGCATGCCACGCACATAACTTTAACGAAGGTATCTTATTCCAGCCTAATCCCATTTTCCTGTGAGGACGGATGTGTCAGACTAGTCATATATCCCCTGCAGAAACCCACTCTATACCCAAGGTTTTCCTACTGAAACAGACTAGGTTTAGACAATGCCGTGTGAGGATTTTCGCTAGATGACGCTTGGTTGCCCCCTTTCGATTTTGGTTCCTTTTTCTGCTTTTCCTTTTTCTCTTTCTTCTTCTTCTTGGTTACTTGATTTTTAGCTTTATCATCTTTATCAAGCGAAAAGGAAGGAGGAGAGGGAGAATCAGACGAAGTAGAAGGTTGGGAGGCAACTCTGGTATCATCTAGTTGCTGACTAGACTGTTTAGGAATTGTGGGATTTTGAACGATAGAGGTAGAGAAGATCCAGACAGGCAAACCAATCGTCAACCCTGGAAGTGACAATGTGGCCATATGGGGTGCACCAACATCTCCCCAAGAGGAGAAGGGACTAGGATTTCCTCCAAGGGGAAATCCTTGTTTGGTAGACTCCATTTTCTCAACCTAAAGACCAACGAGGGAATTTGTGATGTTATTCTGATTAAAATAAATTTTAGACGCTTTGATACAACCTGTTTTTTCAATTTTAAAGAGTCGAGAAAAAACAAAAGATGACTCTAGTCGCCTTCGATTTTTATTGAGCCTGAAGTGACAAGTGATCAGACGACCTTTTATTTTAAGGAGTGTGAAAAGGAGCAAAATAGACTTCTTTGGAGATCTAGGCAGAGGGGATTACCAAACCAATCGCAAAACTGCAGAATATTTTTTATGGTACGGCAGTCAATCTTCCTGAATGTTTTGTTCAGTGCATTGCCATCGATAGGGCGGAAAACACGGCTTCCTAAGGATAAAGAATGCATCCTATTATGGTCTCCCAAAATATACTCGACGGTACATGGGAGCACAAGTCCGTACTAGCACTTGCCCTTCACCGCTCACCTCCAGGCCCTTCATTACAATGAAGTCCTTCAAGCCTTTTATAGGCTCCATTACATATAATACCACGGGCAGAATACCATGGGTGCACAATACCATGTGCCCCAAAACCATCACTAGTTAACGTCGTCAACATTTGACTCTATCCTGAGTCAAGTTTACCTAACAATTTCCCCCCTTAAACTTGACTTGGGGTTCTTTGACTAACTCCAGCCAAACCTGCTAAGTGAGACAATCCCGCTCACTCTAGCTCTTACCCCCCCTCAAAGTTGATACCAATTGTTAAGAAATTTATCCAAGATCACAAATTAATTATGGAGAATTACTGAGAGGAACAAATATAAAAAAAAACTAGCAATAACCATAGACACATGAACACATGTTTATCTGGGAAAACCCCAAATCTGGGGAAAAACCGATCATAATGAAATTTCATTATCCTTGGCCAAAACCCTGGCCAATCGGGCCAAGTGAGCCTTCACCGCTCACCTCCAGGCCCTTCATTACAATCAAGTCCTTCCAGCCTTTTATAGGCTCCATTACATATAATACCATGGGCAGAATACCATGGGTGCACAATACCATGTGCCCCAAAACCATCACTAGTTAACCTCGTCAACATTTGACTCTATCCTGAGTCAAGTTTACCTAACACTAAAATGCAGCCTAAGATGATAAACAAACGTTTAATCTTCTTTTGGCAATGAAAATCCTAGCTACTAAGGTAAGAAAGTTAAGAATCTTTCAGCAAAGAGCACAGAGCACATGCTAAATGCACCGTCCTAAATCAAACCAAGCAATCTAAATGCAAATGCACATACATGTATTTGTTTTTAGCCTTCTTAATGTATGAATGATGATAAGAAAGCTAAGTGCAAATCTGAATTATTTTCAAAGTGACAATACTCAACAAATTTCTTTTCAAAATGAAGTGAAGGTAAGAGAGACACTTTGCGATTTCGAAATGAAAGTTGCTTTTCGACACTTTAAAAAATATTTTGAATCAGTAACTATATAATTGACTATCAAGAACAATTGGATTCTCTTCTATGACTGAAAACGACAGCTACGACACTTTTAGATCAAGAAACAACAATTCGACTATGCTACTTCTTTGCAAAAGAGAACTGAAAATGGTGGACAATACATAAAAACACTTACAGTTCTTTGGACTATGGAGGTGGAATAATGTAAGAGAAGGGGGTTTTCACAGAAATACACTGACCACAGACAACAAAACTCTTGAATAGGACTGAAAACAGTGAGGAAAAAACCAAAGTCTGAAGGTAAAGTTAACCTTCCTTGACCATCGCACCTGTCACACTGTGAATTTAGCATGCAGCGCACCTACTGCACTCGGGAAGTGCGATGCATACAGATTGCCTTGAAGGCAAGGTGCGATGGTACTAGTGCGAGAATTTGAACGAGTTTTTACTCAAAATTTGCGATTCAGTTCAGGGATTTAGGCCGAGTAAGTGATGTTCAGTATATGTAAATCACAGGGTTGATCTAAGGAGGTTACTAGAACCACCACTTAGGGAAATTAGACTGTTTGCAGATCGATTGTTTAATTCATAAACAAAACTCGGAGATAGACTGAAGCAGCATTGATCTACTTTGCATTTGTATAAAAAATGCAGTGCGAAGGCTAGCTGGCTTGGCTTCAGGCTCCGTCTATAAGTTTATAAAAGAAACAAAGATAGGCTCACAAACGATCTAGTCGCTCCCCAGTGGAGTCACCATTTTGTTACCGGGAATAATGTCCACTCGGACGCTGATATTCCCACTAAGATTGATATCTATCTTAGAAACAAACAAGTAAAGTCTACTTTCGCTTTCATTTATGAAAATAGATAAGAGTGGAACAAAGGGGACCAACCTTAGTCTTGCGCTTAATTCCCTTGTTTAATTCCTCTCCTTCCTGATAGAGCTTTGTCACTTCTTCTTTGTCTGCCCAGCTTCAAAGACAACCTGTGCAATCACAACAACATACTACTATCGAAGAACAAAGATCTATATTCATAAATAACACAGGACCAGATATGTGTTAACCATACAAATGCATATATAAACAAACATACAAAAATATGGAGGAAAACTTGAATAGCTTTATTAAGATGAAAAGTAGGAAGAGGATTACAACCATATGTTCTGACCCAGCATCATCCTCTAGCAAGAAAGCCCTTCTTCACCTCAAGTAAATCTTAGATCACCCAACACTATAAATATACACCAGAAAACCAACATCACTTCTCTACAAGATACAAGATTCCAACCTCTAGATCTCTGTGATGAGGGATCCATATATAGATGATTGTAGGGAGGTGAGTCATCTTCTGGGGTCTTGATTAGTGTCCTCTCTCTGATAGTCCCTGATTCCACTTGGAGAATATGATCTCTTACTCATCCCTGGTCAAAAACAAAGAGGCAAGTGTCAGAGGGGAAGCTTCTGGAAGATTCCAGATCTTCCACCTCGCATTTTGTCCCTGCCATTTGTCCATTCCCGACCATCGCACCCTACAGAGGAGCCATTCAATATGCATCGCACCCTGTACACTGGGAAGGTGATATGCATCATACCCTCTGCACTGGGTTTTCAATATGGTCCAGTTTTGATCATTTATGAGCAGTTTTTAGTAGAGAACTTCTGGGAGATGATGTAATCAGCTGACCTTGTTCCTTTAGGCAGTGAAGTAACACTTTTAGGGACTTAGGAGCCCTCAGTTTATGGACATTTATGATTGGGGTTGAAGTGCCCAAAAATGTCTATAACAGATTATCCTATATCATATATAGAATTTGGAAACTCGAAGAAGGTGAGGAAAACCCAAATAAAAGGAAGTCAGAGTTCTGTGAAAGATGAAGAGGAATATAGAGATCAAAATGTTATTGATGATTCCTGGTCTCAACAAATATCAAGCAACGTATCTCTTGATCAAGGATCTAGATTTTCAATTCCTTTCCAATCCAAATTATCAAATAGTTCATACAAACACTTTTCTTTAGTTATGCAAGGTAGTAGCTCTAGTGAGGATGAGGCACCTTATAGCCCTTGCAACATTGATGCTACTTCAACCAAAAATAGCTAGCCAAATAGTAGAGAGAGACATTTTAAAGATCGTTTAGAAGAAAATGAGCCCCTTTTGAAGAGCATGGATGGATTGAAATACAAGGGATGTCATCTAAATCATTACAAGAAGAAAAAAGGCGCAAAGGTGCAATTTTTTTTTGTGGTAGGTTTTCTTTTTCAGTCTCTAGCTTGGACATATCATAGCTTCCATGTTGTGGTTAAATTTACTAATTTTTTCTCTCAACCATGGAAACTTTTTTATTAGACTTTAAGCAGTTGTGAATCTGTTAATATTTTTAGCTTGAAGAATTTGATACCTCAGTGTGTTTGGGAGATCCCAAGTTAAAGATGAGTATGTGCTAGTGTATCTACACATTAATCTTTTAAGAAATTTCGAGCATTTATTCCTCACACACCATCCAAACGATACAGAAGAGAGATTTAAAGATAGGATAAAGGCCCTCATTCTATACATTCAACTGCATAAAGAAAATACAAACAATCTCTCCCATTCAAGAGGCTAAACACAGAAAGGAACTCTAGATGGCATTGAAGTATAAAAAATAAATACAAACAAAAGATTGATTTGGAAGAAAGAATTGAAATCCTAGTCTCTTCACTTTCATAAACAACCCTAAACTCAACTAAGAGGTGAAGGCATGGATTGTATAGCACCGATGCAATGACTATATTTCATTGAAGATCAGCAAGATGGATTGTTTGGACGCTAATCCTTGTAAATGTAAGTCCACACCAAAACACCAAACTAGGGTCTTCTCTTCGGCATCTCCAAGACATAAAAGTCTATCGAGAGAGCTTAGAATTTCTCACAAGTACGATCAAGATTTCATGAGGGCCCATTCCATGCAACCTGCAAACTCCGTGAATCTACCAAAAAGAGCTTCATTTGTAGTGAGAATTGCTTGGGATTCTCCTGTATCAGAAAACACATACACAAATACATAACCAAGTTACCTAATTAAATGACCAGGATATTCCATGTCCAAGCATTTCAAATCATGATCCAAGCCATGTCCTATGAGAACATTTTCCCTTCCTCTTTTTAGACAAGCACAACAGATTGTTTCTCCATTGTATAAGACCAACTTGATTTTCTTTTGCACTTGCTTCAATGGAAATGCATCTATTAGATGCTCATGTTTGATGCCACTTACATCATGCTTGCAAAGAACATAAGCAATTAGGTGCTTCGGTCATGAAATGTGACTTAACCTAATTCAATGGGATAAGTTTAGCAAGCGTCAGCCAGAATTAAATAAAGAAGTTGTAAATGAACAATATGACCTGTAATCTGTAACTGGAATTTGTGCCTTGACATAACTGTGGAAGACCAGCTTTTCGTCTTCATCAACCAAGCAAACTCACACACAAAGGTCAAGGGTTCCATCATGACCACTGCCGACCATCTCACAATCTAGTGCAATAGCAAAAAAATCCTTGGGGGTAGCTATTAAATTGGTTGAAACTTTGAATTTGTGGGTTTGCATTAAAGTGCTCTATGTTTCCATAGATGCCCTTATTAACTAAAGAAAGCTAGTCACCTAGATGAAAAGGAAGATTGATGATTGGCTTGTTTTTTGACATCCACCATAACAAGTTAAGGTTGCAGTAGAACCCAATTTAGGCATCATGCCATCTCATCCCCATCCCAAGCTAGCCTCTGGATCTAATTCTCAACAGGGAATGTAACACTTATGACTCTCACACCCTCATCACGAGGAGGTCTGCAATGTGATAGCAGAGAAAATGTATAGTCGCACACAATTCGATTTTAACTCTGGCTCTGGCTAGCTATCAAAATGGCATTCATAATTACACCATCGTCATTTGGAAGTCTACAAGATGGCATTGGTATCGACATTGAATTGTATGAATTGTGATTTTGATTATGGCTTTGGCTTGGGCTCAAAACACTAAAACCCCTCATATCATCATCATCATTGGCTCTACAAGATGTAATTGGAGTCTATATCAACTTGCATAAATTTTGATTCTCATTGTGGCTATCATGCCTTTGGCTCTGATTAATGTTCAGAACATCAATAACCATCACACCAAAACCACCATCATCATCATTGGATCTGTACTACAACGGTTGTACTACAACGACGATGGAAATAATGTAGTTGACATCAAATTCCACACATGTTCATCAATAGGAAAATATCTTGATGGTGAAGGTGGATTGGACACCAAATTATACATCTCACACTGATGAAAACCGTACCTACTCTCTCCTTTTAACCCTCCTTGCAGAGCAACCCCAATAGCAATATTTCTAGTCCCACTCCCCTTCTGACATCCCCCAACTTGGGCCAATTCTAACACATTCTCCATCACCACTGTCCTTCTTTCACCACCATGTTGCTAAGTGCTAGTCCTACAAATGGGACACAGGGGGTTCTTAGACAACCCTGAATCCACACACTCTGCATGAAAAGTGTGCCTACAAAGAGGCAACATCCTGCATGTCTCACCCCTCTAAAATCCATCCAAGCAAACAACACACTCTAAACAATCAAATTGATGCCTCCATAATTCATTCTCATTCCTATCATCATTATTGTTAGCATCATTGCAAAGCATTCTATGTAACATAATATACATACCACTATGTTTATATTCAAAGGCAGGTAGCTTCTACACCTCCTCCTGAGACATCTGCACACAATTCCCACCGACAGGTAAAGAAGAAATTCTACTTTCCGCATGCATCCTGTCGCTCAAAATTCTGATTGCTCTAACCATAATAGACAAATGAATTGAAATCATAATTCCAATGCCAAAGAAAAACAACACAATTGATATCAACACAGAAGTTATCATAATGCATGTTATTTGAGTAACTATGCGAACATACATCAATTTCAACACAACAATTTTGTAGTTAAATTATGCTCGCTTCTTCTTCCACGGAATGATTGTTTTTTTTATGGGGCTTCCGAAGTGCAGCAATATAAACCCCATAAGAAAAATGTATAATAAAATTATCACCAATATGTTGAAACTGAATGACATCGTCTTCATCTTGGTTAGAGTTTGCAATTGGATTTTGATTTTCAACTCAAATTCTTCGGATTTCACACTGATCGGCTCCATCAGCGTTTGAATTTGCATAGATCACAATATCCCATCTCTTCTTTCGCTATTTTTGAAATGTTGCAGAAGGCGAAACATGAAGAATCAATGAAGTTGGCTTCAAAATCCCGGTCTGAGATCAATGCAATTCTGCTCCTCAAGAGATGAAAACCCTATCTAAACTTAGAGACCAGAAAGAAAAAAATATTAAGCAAGGCTTTCAATGCTTGCCACGACACATGACCTTTCCATTCGTGGCACCTAATCACTAAACATAATTAACATTTCACAGCATAAATGAGGTAATTGATTCACAGTTGAAGAAATAGGTTTATAGGAGTTTGTGGTGGATCCAATGGTCGAAAAGTTTTGAATTTGTTAAACATACATGGACAGCAAGAGCAAGTAGGAAAGATAAATCATGCCGTACATTTTTATTAACAATTTGATATACATTTATAGTACATTTGGTGACCGTTGGGATTCACATCCCAAGGTCCCTTGGACTACTTAGTCTGTTCGGCTTCCACACTAACCCTTTAGGATTAGGTGTCTAACATTCCCCCCCTTAATCTGAAGGGTTATGTATGAGTCCAAGAAAAGAGTTGTAATATAAAATGTGCAAATATGCATGGCAGCACTAGGCTGAATGTGCTCTCTGAAATGTTGGTATAAAGGGCGGTGGTTTAAGGATGGCCACCAACACTGGAACGCTTAGTGCAGTTCCTGGAACTCTTCCAAACTTCGCAAGAAGCTGAAGTCTTCTGCTAGAGGAAGTGATCCTATTGTTTTAAAGAGGGAAACCTTCAACCATAAAAGGGAGGTCTCACCCCGCATAAAAGGTAAAACTTCAACCTGGAAAGGGAAGTCTCAACCTGTGATGGTTTAAGGATGACCAACAACTCTGGAATGCTTATGCAATCCCTGGAACTTTTCCAAAACTGGCAAGAAGCTGGAGACTTCTGCTAGAGGAAGTGTTCTCAATTTTGTTCTCTGGAACTCTTCCAAAACTGGCAAGAAGGCTGAAGTCTTTCTGCTAGAGGAAGTGTCCCAGATTGCCTACTGAAGGCATGTTCACGGACATCTGTGTCTCTGGCTACAACTCTGAAACTGGTGTGGCAGGTTGTGGCTCAGGCTCGCTTGATGTGGCTTTGAAGCTTGTAGATGATCATCATTTCCCCCCCTGTCAGATGCAAGGTGAGAAGATGGAGAAAAATCAACTGCAAGACTGTTCAATATTCTGGAACAAGTTCTGACATGCGTTTGGAATATCTTCTTGGCTGTTGATGCCCATTGCCAAGAAGCGATCCATCCTAGATGAATCTTTGTTTTTGCAGGATGATTGTTTCTGAAGCATCTGTGTGAAGAATGACTGGTTTTATGACAGAGCTTACATGGATGAAGATCAAAACAGTGATCTTTCAAATGGCCAACTCGATCACAGTGTTGGCATTTCACGATTTGTTGTTGTTTTTGCTGCTGTGGAAGAGGGGCAGAGTCTGGAACAGCTGAAGCTGAACTGTCATAAGGAGCAGGTGAACTGTCATTAATGAAACCAGCACTCTGAAAATGAATGGGCTTGGTGTAGTCTAGAATATGAAAGGACAAGTCCTTGTCATATCCAAGACCGGTTTTGTGCTTGTTGTGGACAAGCTGTTCCCAAGGTCTGATAATGGGCTTGGGAAGTGCAGACTGAACTTCTGCATCTGCATGTAACCGTGCTGCTTTGTTTGGTACTAAATCTGAATGAACTGTAACATGCTGCTCATGGGTGGTTGTCTCAATGTTCTGAACAAAAACATGTTCAGAATGGTGTATATTTTGATGTAGCTCTTCTTGCTATAGCTGTGATTCAAGCTGCAAAAAATCAATCTTTTCCTGTGCATTTTGTAGACATGTCTGAATTTCTGAAAGAGATCCTTTTCTGATTTGTAATGTGTCATCAACAGTAGATTGTATAAGAGTTTTTATGAACTCTAATACTTCACTGATTTTGGCCATTTTTCTTCAATGTCACTTAAAAAACACAACTGAGGCAACAACAACAGAAAAAATAATATTGTACTCTTACTACAAAATCTTGTAAGGGCTTGTCAAGTGGCAACAATGTCGCGAAAGTGGTTGATGGAGTAGGACCAATGCAAAAAATATATAAATGTGAAGATGAGTGTTGTCCTCAACTTCAAACTTCAGAGCATCTGGCTACTATGGAAATCATGCAAAATCTCTACAAGAAACTGCTCCAAAATCTCTACAAGAAACTGCTCCTAGAATGACTGCCAAAAAATGTCTTCAAAATTGCTTCAAATTCACTTCATAATGCTGATCAAATCTTCATCTTAAGACATTTCACCCACTGGGAATATTTTCACAATATTCAAACAAGAATTACACTGCTTTATTGAGTTTCAGTTTTCATAACAAGTGGGTACATGGCCTGCTGTAGGTGTATTCTTTAAAAACATATGATGGCTCACGCTATCAGGCAAACAAAGTGTTGTAGGCAATTTCCCTCGAATGTGTGTGGATGAACAAACATGAAATCATGTATATGCTCATGAAGTACAACAAACCAGCAACGTAATGCTCAGAGAATACATAGTCCACATCAGAAGTAGGAACATAACAATAGCTTCAAATTTAGGAACTGATACAAAACTAAAACAACAGAGATATGAGAAACCTGGGCACTTTCTGGCATTATAAACATCTGAGTTTATAGTCCTCCTTTTATAGTATCAGCAGCAAGCTTTTGGAGCAAGCAATATGTGTATATCAGAGACCCCAACTTCAGCGAATAACCCAGATTTAAGAGGCAGCTCAAATAGGTATTTCATAGGGTAGTTCGACCTCCAGCAACAATCCTTCACTAACTTGTTAACAGCATGCACAGAGAATATTAAGGAGGATAGAGGGAAACAGACTCCCATAAACAGATTACTTGATCAGGGATACATTGATTGCTAAAAAATGAACTCCAGAAATAATATATAAGCTTCTTGATCGCTAGACGTTTGTTTATACTTTCTCATCTTCAGCAAAGTGCATCCTACCCCTCCATTCAGATTTTTTTCAAATCAATCATCATCAACTTTGAATAAAATGAAGAAAAACGATCATCCAAGACCAATCAAGGCAAATCGTTTCTCATGGGCAATTAAGACAACTCGTATGGAGCCAAATAAATCATCTACAGTTCACGTGGAGTGAGAAATACATTGGATATGCATCGGTTTTTCCAGTGGCCTCATATCAATCATCCATCAGGCTTTCGAGACGCCTCCATAGACTTTGTAGATTTCCCAACCGCCTCACACCACTATAAAAGTCTATTACCAATTCATTCTGCGCACTATTAAGATCGTCTTCGCTCCCATCTTTCTTGCATTCTCTCTGCACTAACTGACAACCCTGGGCTTGGCAGTGGGAAAATGAACTGTTTCCGCGGCATCGTCCTTCCTATCTTTGTTATTCTTAGTACGCTACTAATACTGCATCTAAAAGGCATCCTCCTCTTCACCTTGCAGAAACTATGCATAAAAAATAATGCATTTCACAGATCAAGGAAAGCAGACAAGAGAACAAATCTAGCACGATGAAATCAAAAAGGTCCAATAGATCAATATGGTCTAAATGGACAAGAAGGCATCGATTCAACTGTTCACAGGGCACAATGAGATGCGGATGTCCTGGAATAATACATAGACGAGTATATGTGAGAGCAGACTAGGTTCGTGTTGTTCATCATTTACGAGCAGAAGACTCATCAATTAAACATTCATCCCTTCAGAGCCAACCGGGATTTCATCATCGGCATCATCGGCATTCGAATGGAAGGTTTCTTCGCTGGAAAATACACCAGGTTAGACGTGTTTGCAAAAAGGTTCAAGTCATATTCAAATATATTGAGCAATTTCAACTCATTAAAAATGGTTCATCCACTTGTTGCTGGAGTTTCAGTGGCAGCTGTTGCCTTGGAAAGCAAATATGCCATAGAAGCTTGGCAAGCATTCAAAGCACGCCCGGTTGTTCCTCGCATGAGAAAATTTTATGAAGGTGGATTCCAACCTGTAATGACAAGAAGGCATCGATTCAACTGTTCATTCACAGCCGAGGTTGACAGGGTGCTAAACCGTCTAAGTGGGTTTCATTCTTGCTGCCCATATGTCTAAATGGCCAGCAGGGAATCAACGTCTGTCCAGCGGGAATTCGTCAACGATCTGATTCTGCTCCACTGGGTCGTGGTTAATAAACGTAGCCGACGATATAACAACCACTCGCTTCACGGTTTGGGCCTTCGTGCACGCCCTCAAAACATTCAGCGTTCCCTCCACGGCCGGCCTTATCACATCGTTTTCTGGATCTTTGGGTGCCAAATCAACGGGAGATGCTCATGTCAGTCAGTGGACAGAGGAGCAGGCAGTGAACGGAGCGTTAATGGACAGGGCCCAGAGGCGCTAGAACGGTTTTGTATTTTGAACGAATTCAGGGCAGCGCAGGTGTAACAGAGGCGTTATGTCAGAGAGCATTTCTTGTCAGGGGGCGTTTCTCCTTCAGGCAACGTTTCTCCTTCAGGCAACGGACAAAGGAGCAGGTGTAATGAAGCTCTTTTTCCTTTTAAACGTTTATGACAGTCAGAGGTATTCAGAAGAACAGGCAGGCAGAATTAAACAGGCCAGCACTATTCAAGGCAACTACACAGGCCACACATCATGGCTCTGATACCATGTTAAACAGACATGGTTAACAAGAAACAGATAGAAAGATAAAGCATGCATTGCATTTTTTATTCACAAATGATGTAT
>APFE030211698.1:54128-179568 GCA_000404065.3 Pinus taeda
TTTGCCCTCCTTAGCTCCTCACCTGTCTTTCTCATCCATTCACCTCAGCTAAAGGCATCAATACGGTCTCCTATCTCGCCCCAAAGAACCCCCTGCAGAAACTGTGTCAAATCCCCGCACCCAAAATTGCTACTTCCTCAATCTGCCACCAAAAGCCCAAAAATTTTAAAATCAATCCTTCTAATCAGTTTACTAGCCTAATATCAGTGTTACCTTGTTGGTCATCTCCCTTATTGAATATTTTACGAAATAGACCGGAGAGAGCCTTCTCCTGCCCCGTAGGGCTAGCTACGAGGCTAAAAGGTTTGATGTTGCCTTGAGGTTTGCCTTTTTCAACCTGAGGTGAAATTTCAAGCGCTAACAGAATCTAGTGCCCAAAAAATTCTAACATGGTGTCAGAGCATGGTTTTTGAGAAAGGCAGTTAGATATGAGATTCGCATAGGTGATAGCTCTGAGAAGGAGCTATTAGAACTATTTCAGCTAGCAACAATGCTTTGAATACCCATGCTAGGAGAGTTGGCTAAGTATGGCACACTGCTTGTATGGGTCGTAAAGGCGAGGATCAACAGGCCTAGTGCCACAGAGCAATGCGAAGGATCGTGCCACACGTAGAGAAATGTGTTTGGCATGATCGAGTAGTTGCAGAATGCAGTGGCTAGTAGGAGTCGTTGGGAAAAGAATTTGTGGCGACAAGCACAAGCTAGCAAAACTAGTAGCAACCAAGAGGGCCACTTGCAAAGGTTGTATAAAATGTACAAAGGATTGCCAACAAGATTGGTGGAGGTCATTGCTCAGAGGGAGAGAAAGAGACCATACCAGTCAAGGGTTGGGAAGAAATGCTAGATAGACCTAGCATTGGAAGCTACAAGATGGAGAATGAGGCTTCGGACATTGCACAAGAACCAAAGGGTATGCCAGTTCTAGGTGGTTCTTCCAAAAATACCTTCCTCACTTAAAGACCGAGTGCTAGATTTTGTATCTCAGAAAGATACGTCAGAGGGCTAAGATAGCCATTGGAGATCCAAGTGAGAAGCTATAAGTGAAGGTGAAGTAAAGACCTTGAGCATCGAGAAGGCCTACAATCTGGAGTGAGAGGGAGTTAGGATTGAGAGGGAGTGAGAAGACTCAGGAGGGTGTTAGTCTTCAGAGAGAGTCAATCGGATTAGAGGGAGTCAATATCTTAGAGGAAGACATCCTTCAGGTTCAGGAAGTCATGGTACAAGATGGCCATGCAGGATGCTCAAAAGCAGGAAGCTTCTAAGAGTAGGGTGTCTATAAAGAAGAGGCCTTGTCATACAACGAGAATTGCCTCTGTGTCATATGGAGTAGTTATGGTAGCAAATCAAGGGTGGAAATGTGTTCTAGGTTTGAATAAATCACTTGCTAAGAGGGAGTGTTGACGTTTTGGGTAGCATCAGAGTATTCTCACGTGTGGTGTAAGTGGGCTAAGTGATGGGGCTTTGCACCTACAAACCCATGGTATTACCCATAATATTTGAATGACCCATGGTAATATGACCCATGGCAATACACCCTTTCGAGAAGTCTAAGTACAAGGGTGAGTGATTCATTCTTGTCATTGTGTGGCTTGGCGAGAGAGTGATTCTCCCAGGTTGTGTAGGCCTCAGACCTTTGAGGACCAAGAGGGCTCATGGAAGGTGGTCGAGCAAGAGAGCGTCTTGTGAAGAAGGCCAAGTAGGCCTTAGACCTTTGAGGGTCGAGAGGGCCTGTGGAAGGTGGTCGACAAAAGAGTGATTCTCTCAAGAGGAGAAGGTCGAGTAGGACTCAAATCTTTAGGGGTTGAGAGGGCTTATGGAAGGTAGTCGACAAGAGAGCACCTTGTGGAGGAGAAGGCTGAGTAGGCCTCAAAAATTTGAGGGCCAAGAAGGCCTATGGGAAGTTGTCAACAAGAGAGAGCATCTTTTGGAGTAGAAGGCCGAGTAGGCCTCAGACCTTTGAGGGCCAAGAGGGCCTTTTAAATGTGATCAACAAGAGAGCATCTTATGGAGGAGAAGGCTAAGTAGACCTCAAACCTTTGAGAGCCTATTGAAGGTGGCTTGGACAGAGAGACAAGAGAGCCAGAAGGGCCGAGAGGGCCAAAAGGGCCAAGAGGGCCAGAAGGGTTGAGAGGACCAAAAGGGCTCAACAAACCGAGCAAGGTCGAGATGGCCAAGAAATCCAACAAGGGTACATGATCAATAGCAAGAGGCTCCTAAGGTTGAATATGGACTAGCAACACTAACAGTAGGGACATGCCCTGTAGAACTGAAGGAGGAGCGAGATGTTCCTTCGAGCTCTACCAAGAGGAGGCTGAGATGGGTCCAAGGAGAAGACACACCATACATCGGAACTAGCCTCAGGAGGAGGAATTTGATATTCCACTATAACAGGCCCAAGGAAAGGGCACTGAGCTAGAAAGGAGATCTGCATAAGTAATATTGCAAGTTTGATGTGCAGTTGTTGTGCCAGGTTTAAGGAAAGCGCAGAGAGTAGCAAAGGAGATATGCATGAGTAATATTGCAGATTTGTAGTTGTGCCGAGTTTTGGGTAGCGGAGGCCCCGTGTAATGGTTTTGGGGCTTAAAGCCTATAAGTTAGGGTAATAATATTGTAAATCTCCGAAATGCGTGAAGCGCAAAATGTAATAGGTCAAGTCAAAGCATTGTCTGCCCAGAAATAATATAGAATAATAGGAAGTAAGTCGGCTTGCCCATAGTCTGCGGACCATGGGAATGTATAAATAGAGCGAGGCTCTAAGGGTAGAAGGTAGTTCTTGTTCTTGGTTGATCTTGGTGTTATGGGTTTGTGAAGACAGTGTTATCTGCGTCTGTAAGTCTGAGTCAAGGGTGTTGGTAGATAGATAGAGGCTTTGTAGCTGTGTGCTCAAAGGCCTGGTAGAGTCCACAGCTGTGTGCGCGGACCCCTGCAGTTGAATGCGCAAGGCAGATCTAGTTGTATTGACGGAAGATTTTAATAAAGATAAACGGTTTCTGAAGTATCGCGGATCTATTGTGTTCTGGTTTATGCATCTGTTATATGAGTTTATATCTTTTTATAACTACGCGCACTCAGTTTTATTATTAAATGTTTTCTTAAAGACGATAACAAAAAGATCAAATCTATAATAATTTCATTAAGAAGAAAGTACACCCACACGGATCTTCGTGATAATAATCCAAAGTGGCGCGAGGCCACAGAACGGTTCGCGACCCCTCCAGACCACATCAAGACATCCCAAGGGTGCAGAAACCTGGTTCCAGCACCCTCCCCTGCTACCTCGGTTGAGACCTCAGTCTGCGCTCCGCAGGCTGTTGCCGAAAGGGCCGGTAGCTGCGGGATTTGTTTGGCTAATAACTCTTCCGAACTTGGGTCAGGGCACAATAAGCCAACAAATAGTTCCGTTGTCGAGACCGGGATTAGCCTAAGGGATGTCTAATGTTGGAATTTTGAAGCCTTACGAAGAAAGAGATTGAAGATTGTTTGGATCAAAAGTGGTACGAGGTCATAATAGGCCCTAGCATACCTGCGCGCAAACCAGGAGTTAAAAATGACAAGCGCGATCAAGATGTTGGTATTCAAAGGAGCAGGAAGCGAAGATCTAGAACAGTTTTGGTTCGTAGTAAGGGCAGTGTGGGAAGCGCACGAAGTTACAGACGATAACATCAAAAAGGCTACTCTGGTTAGCGCGTTGCAAGACCGCGCATTGACGTAGTATATAAAGCACTCGAGCGATCACCCGAATGCGAGAATAGCAGAGATCTGGGAGGCATGGAAAAAAGAGTTTAGCCGGCCGAGATCAGAGATAGTGAATCATCGAGTTTAAGGAGATCGTAATGTTGCCAGGGGAAACCCCTTGGGACCTGGATCAGAGGCTAAAAGTATGATCCGAGGGGCTAACATGACACTGACGAATGCGCAACACTGCACGTGGTTTGTGGTGTCTTTAATGCCACACCCGAGGATGGCGATGTCACAGCAAAAGATCTCAACCCACACTGAAGCATTAGAGACAGCGATGAGGTTGCATGAAACTCCAATACAGGATTCGGGGTTGGGAGTTCAGCAAATCCACGCGTACATACAAAACCTATGTTTAGACATGCAGAATTTAAAACAAGGCACCCCGCCCAGGAGCACGGGAAGAAGTGTGGTCCGTGAAATGCAAAGGCCAGGGTCACGATAAGGATCATTGTCCGATATTTGCGAATTATTTGGCAGGGGGGACCAATGCCATTGCGACCAGAGGCATAGGTAGGCCAAGTGTGGTGCCCTCACTATGGTGTGCAATCTGTCAAGTGGGAGGAAAGCACACCACAGACAACTGTCACCTACTGCAAAAGTTTACCCGGACCCCCCAGCAGCGAGTTTGCAATTTTTGCAAATCGGTGGGCCACGATGAATGAGACTGCTGTAGTTACGAATTATTGATGGATCGAACACCTGCCTACAAGATACAGACTGAGGTGCAAGGTCAGGATCTAGCTGCAGTGATGGCACGCGGTGGGTTCCAGGGGTGAGGACGAGGACGGGGAATGGGGCCTGTTATAGGAAAAATTGACCTCCTAATCAACTCAGAGGAGAAAGACAAGATGATTGAAAGAATGACCACAGTTGCAGGCCCAGAATCCACACTAATGCTCTCTGTACATTGATAACCTTCTTTATAAAGCTTGTCTACATGCATAAAGGATCATTAGTCAACCTACTAACTCTTTTTGTTAGACCAGGGGGAGCGTTAGTGAACTTTAGTGATAGTCAAGTGGTTATGCCAATGAATCTGCCATAAAATATCTAGATATTATTTCCCTAAATTTGTGCAAGAAAAGCGGGGAAACTCCAAAAATCAAGATATTTGGAGAAATTCTATTCCGGAAACAGAGGCAAATGGGAAAAAGCTGGTAAAAGAGGCAGGTTCATGGTTTTTACATAAATGAACTACAGGTGGAGCTGGCCAGCGCTAATTCGATTGTTATATAAGCAACAAGAAGGCCATTGCACAATGGTTAGAGCATTTAGAAGGATAGTACATGGTGTTGTTGTGATATTGTCAAATTCTTGAAGGAGCTAGCTGAAAGAAGGAGAGAGAGAGAGGAAGAAGGGATAAGGAAGGTTGATACAACAGGGTTGTTGTAATCACTCTTCTGAATATAGGACTGCGGTTGTGTTCCACTACTCAAAGTGTCGGTGATATTGTGCATTTATTTGTTCATTCTGATGCTTGTTGTGTTGAGTAGATAAGTTACACATTTATACATGTTTGTTACGGATTCTTTCATTAATTGTCAGAAGTATATGCTGTGATTGGTTTGCTTCGTTCTTTTGTGCAGGAATCGTCTTGGAACCAGTCAGGAGGAGTTCTTCTTACCGCACAGAGATCCCCAAGCAAATCTAGAAAGAACCAAAGGTGATCCTTTCTCCATATCCTGTCAATATATGTTAGATAGATGAACATGTGTAACAGGTACCTTTTGCAGATAACCATACGGTCTGTCGGAAGTCCCGGGAAGATTTTCGAGGGTAGTTTTTATCCCGTGCATTTTACCACATAGAAGAACTGGTGACTCCACTAGGGACTATACATTTAGTTCCTGGTTATCCAGACTCCTCTCAGATCTCTTCTCTCTTCTATGAGCTTCCCGCTTCTTCATATCCTTCTCTGATCCATCATCTAGCTTGTTGCATCCTGCAAAGTTGCTTTCTCTTCAGAAACCGATCCCAAAAGCCCACTTTTTGAGCTCTTTCCCTCACTAACACAGATTGCTGGTCTAAACAGAGCTTTATAAAGCTCTTTGACTGTGCACAGGGAGCGTTAGTGGCCAAACTAAAGCTCTATTTACACATAGACAGAGCGTTAGTGACCCATTTCCATGTTTTTCAAGAGAACTTGTGGACCAAAAGGGGGGGGGGAACTTGTCCCAAGGGCTAAATTAGGACCTGCAACAGTATCATGCTAACAAATTTGGTGTCTTAAAATTTATTTTTTAAGAAAATGCTTTAGTTTTTCTCTCATAAAAGAATTTTTTGTTGAAAGAAAAGTTGATAAACTGTACATCTCCTTTTGTCGAAATAGTTGTAGGCTGCTTTGTTTTGGTTCAATAGTTGTTAGAGAATATTGAGAAAAGGAACTTTCGGTTATGCAAAGTGTTGAATGACTTTAGATGCACTAATGAATACATGAATATGTGAAATGATACATGTGTAGAATAAGACTTGTTTGCATAAGAAATTGAAAAAAAAATTCAAAGCATTGTTTTGCATAGTTTATCAAGTCGAGAGTCTCATCATATTCATACGTCAACACCCCCTCCGAAGACAAATAAGAAAGTACATTAAAATTTACACTAAAATCATTCAGATACTCTTTTTTAGAGCAAACCAACATTAGATAGATTAGCACCTTGGGATAAGAGAGTGAGTCAACTACCCAAGGTTGAAAATCAAACTAGTGTCGTTAAAGAGTGAAAAATCCTTCTGCACTCATATTACCAGGACCACTCCACTCACAACGGAGCGAAATACGAGACAACATCAGATTGTAATCAAAGGTAGCCCACCTTCTTTTACAACTCCTTTGGGCATTCTGTGTAACGGGGGTCCCTTTGGGGATTTCAGAACTGAGTCGGGGACTCAGGTATCCTGCCCACACAGCATGTTGTCTACGACTATGTCCCCCCTGGTAATGTCTGTGATTTGAGGTATCTCTAGTGGCCAATACTTCTAGGTACTTACCTAAGGTGACTGGGATGAGCTGTCCTGGTACCTCAAACGGACGGACCTACTTTGTCTTTATTTTTTGGGAGGGTGCTCGTCTTCACGAGAGTACTTGACCCCTCAATCTGAGGTTCGGGCGAAGCTCAAAAGTAACCATAACCGTACATTTGGCCATCGTTCTCTGTTACTCATGGAGAGACTGGGTTTCATCTCCAATAATCGGTGTTTATCAGACAAGGTAATTTCACTTTGTTTGTTGATTGTCATTTTTAGTGTATTTTTTCTTTTTAGGTACCTGAGTGCTATCGTTTTTGAGACTTGAAGAATATCACCTTAAAATTTATCTGATAAAATTTACCAGTCATTGTGGCTACATCCGGCCCTCACTGTCAATCCAGACGGCTGTTAGGACTTCCTCCACTCACTGTGGAGGATCTGCCGAGATGCACTGACTCGGATTCCTCATCTTCGAGGAATCAGTCTCCTAAATCACACACAGGATTGTTCTAGATGACAGACAATTCTAGTTTGTCGGATCCTATTATTGCTCCCGTCGTACCAGTACTTCACTCTTCACTGGGGGGAACTAACCCATCTATTCAGTCGACACCTCAAGGGTTGTGGAATTATAAAGACACTGTGAGTTCTCTACCACTTCCCCAGTCGACGGTCATCACAACACCAGCAATGTGGAACCCCGCAATCCTATTTGTCCCAGGTACTGCAACTCACATAACACCCTCTATCAGCGGAACCCAGCAGATGCCAGGTTCCACTCCTATGGTGTGTCAAAGCATACCTTCGACTAGTGCCACATATAGTGCTCCATATAACACTCAATGTGGCACTATGGGCGCGGTTCCAATTTACCAACACCAAGGTCGGCCGCCAATGTATGGTTTTAACCCCCAAATTCAGATATCTGGGGTGGTTCCCAATATGCACATGCCGACGGGAAATCTCACGGTCCCCCCGCCGTTCTCAGGCATGCATGGACAGTCGCTGATTGACATGAGTTTTCCCTCTGTCAATCAAAGCCACATGGTTAGTTCAGTGTCGATTGGGAATCCATAAGGGATCCCCACCCAATCCATGGGGGCACCCTACTCACAAACTCAGATGAGTAAAGGGGGCACCACTTATACTGGGGACAACTTCATACCCCAGTATCAAAATCCTCATGGGAATCCACTTTACAACACTGTACCGCAAAGCAACTGCTACACCACGTAGCCCATGTACACCATGGGGAACCAAACGATGGGAGGAGCGCAGCACTCCTTAGGTCATCTGTCATCACCATGGTCCGAGTCAGGGGCACCCAACAATTTGCCTTTTTTGGCAACATTGGATATCCCCAACTTATACAAGTTAACAAACGACCCCATCTACCACAACTAACAATGGCCGTTGATCCCGCATAAAATACCGACGGACATTCCTAAGTTCGACAGAAAACAAGGCGAGGATCCGGGCATTCACGTCACCACCTACCATCTATGGTGTGTTTCTAACTCTATGGTGGATGACAGTGTCCGGTTACGTCTTTTTCCCCGCACCCTCACTGGCAATGCTGCAAAGTGGTATATTGAGTTACCACGTGCGTCAGTGAATACCTTTGACGCTTTAGCGATGGAGTTTCTAAAGCACTTTCAGTTACCTATCCGTTATGAGACAAGGACGAAACTCCTTACTTCCTCCACCCACATCTCCAATCATATCCATGAATGGAGATGTAGGCGGAGGTTAGTCAAAGCCCCCATCCCTAATTTTCTCTTAACAAACTGGTTCTGTAAGTCATTGCTCCCAAAAATTGCTAGAGATGTCGCTCTAGGTAGTGCGATCACAGAGGACCAATCCATATGTCGTGCCAAACACTTGGATTTAATTTATTCACAGTCTGGCACTCTCTACAACATTATCCCCTATGCTCCCGGTAACCCCAATCCTCCCACCACTTAGCGCCCTAGAGCACATGTCGACAGGATCGTCAGCACAACCTCCCAAGTCGTTGTAAAACAACTCAGTGGGTCCGTTGCCAAGCTGGCAGTGGACCCCTCTACCAAAGTGACTGCTCTTCCTGCCACTGCGATTAAGTCTGTGCAGTCTACACAGAAATCCAGTAGCAACAAAAGAATAATAAGAAAAAGGCTGCTCCTTTTGAGGAGCAGTCAATAAAGCAGCCCAACCCAAAACAGAAGGCCGTTGTGCCTACTGATGCAGAAAAGGATAAAGGCACCAACTATTCGTGCAAAATCTGTCTTGAAGAAGACGTAACCTGGCGTTGTCCGCGTCTTTGAGAATGCACGGATTACCTTGCCAAGAAAGATTCTGGTAAGGCACCTGCTGTCCTTAGAAATCCTTTTCCTAATCAATAGCAGCAAAATCTTGCTGCCAACCAACCGCAACCCACATCAGGGGGCGGCGACGGTTCGCAACACCCTTCAGCTGGTGAAGGGAGTTCTGCCGTTTACACATTTGGAACGGTAGATCTCACAACAAGAGCCAAATCTTATGGAGCTCCTGTTACTCCGGCAACAGAACTATTCGCAGGTTAAAACCCATCGTTGCCCAATGATTTGCGAATCGAAAGGCCGGTTGAGGACTTTGTAATCCGACCCCCCAAAGGGGCACTTCGATGCACAACGCACAACACATCTGCACATGTTGCCCAACACTACAACATTGTAGAGGATTTGGCACAAGCGTCGTCAGCTATGTCGGCGCTCAAAGTATACAAACATGCCCAAACCAACGAAAAGCTTTGCTTTCGGCTATCGGAGGTATTGACCCTACGGATTCCACACTTGCTATTTTCGACATGGACAAGTGTAAATCTCCGCTTTCCCACCAGCTTGCATTTCAGATGCATATAACTTCGAAAGGTAAAGGTATACACCAAACTATCATCGACGAAGGTGCTTCAACCTACGTCATGTCGGCTTCATGTTGGCTCGCCCTTGGTTCCCTGACCCTATCCCCGTCGTCGAACTCCCTTAAAGCTTTCGACAGCCACACCTTTGTTCCAAAAGGATACTTAGCCAGATTTCCCATCACTTTGGCTGGGAAAACAGTAACGTGGACGTAGAAGTCATAGACAGAAAACTCAACTATAATCTCTTGCTGGGTCGCAATGGAACATATCCCATGACGGCCGTCGTATCTACTGTCTTTCGTATTATCCAATTTCCATTGGATGGAAAGGTTATTACAGTAGATCAATTGTCTTTTTGCACCCCCGATTATTCACCATTACCAAGTGGCTCCGTACCCCTAGTAGGAGGTGGAATTGACAGTTACGTCAGTTTAGGTACCGGTCTACTGAAGGCTTCTTCCCTCATGGGTTGTTTCCCTCTTTAGTCGCCGAAGGTTTCACAATCGGTCAACATGCTTTCATCTCTTCCTCATGAACAGACCGATCCATGGATCCTACCGGCTCCTTTAGACATTGACACTTACGGAGAACAAATGCCGCTGTCACCAGCTAAATTGGCCTGCGAAGCCATCAAATTGCATCTGAATCTCTGGTCACTTTGGTTTCGGCCAACGGTACCACTACCCCTCCCATAACCGCTCCTTCTTTCGATCCACTCAATCAAGTCCTATCGGTAGATGAAGCTATTAGAGAGATCACGAGGTTAGAAGAGCGACCTTGGGAGGATTCGCACCATCATGTTTCGATATCTGATTCGAACATGATGCCTCTTCAAATCCTGTCACCTGACGCACATGAAATCGTTTCCTCACCATATACGACTATCCAACTTTTTGACTCGGAAGGAAACAGGGGCAATATTTCACAAACATTGCTCCCCGATATTTCTGTCATGAATCGTGGAAAACATACATAGTGGAGCCAAGCACAATCCTGAGGAAATTGTGAGCTTCACCTACCCATTTAGGGACTTCCGTGATGTTTTTCCTTGGTATTATGAGGAAATGCATGGCATAGACCCTTCTAATGTCAAGCATGAGATCAAGAAAGATCGAGCGTTCTTTTTATGGTATTTTTCTTGCTCGTTAATCCGAAAAACCTCAAGTCTTCTTCTTTGGGCTCGTTAAACTACTACAAAGATGGATACAACACTGTTAGGGATATTTTATTGCTTAAAAAATATAAACATCCCCGAGCTTTTGTCCCTGCGCTCGTTAAATCTCTGCAACAATAAATAGAGCATTTTTGGAGACATTTTATCGCTCTTTAAAAAATATAAACATCTCTAAGTTTTTGTAGTAGGACTCGTTAAACATCCATACCACAATCCATAAAGCACTTTTTTTGGGGTATTTTATCGCTCTTTAAACAATGCAAACCCCCGAGTTTTTCATCATTTGCACTCGTTAAATATATGCAAATGATGCTCTGAGCACCTCTTTTTTGATCTAGTTCCAGCTCATAAACTGAAAAAGACCAATGGAGCATCCTTTTTAGGCACTTTTTTCTCGCTCTTTAAACTGAAAAAATCTCGAGCTGTGTCTTGCTGCTCGTTAAACATGATAAAGATGACCCGAGCATTCTTTCAGGTACTTTTTTCAAGCTCATTAAAAAATGAAAAATCCCGAGTTTTTGTTACTGAGCTCATTAAAGTGTCACGAAAAAACACGAGTTTAGTCTGCCGTCTCGTACTCGTAACAAAATGAGGTCGACATCTATTGGACAAAGGTTTCTCTTTATCCAGGTCCAGTAGATTAAATATGGAAAAGTAACCGATATGGGTATACTATTAACCTTTTGTCGCACCCCGCTTAACAACTATGACAAAGGGACCACCATGGAGTCTCTCTTTACAATCTTTTCAGACTCTCTAAAGATGAAAAGATCACCAAATTGTCTAGTCTGGACCTTTAAATACACAGACAAGATATAGAGTCGTTCTTTTTACGATACTTTTCAGACTCTTAAAAGATGAAAAAATCGACGAGTTTGCCTGTCTAGACTCATTAAACTAATCAGATAGGCAAAGAGTCGTTCTTTTTGCGATCCTTTTCAAACTCTCTAAACATGAAAAGATCGATGAGTTTACCCGTCTGGACTCATTAAAAATCAGACGGGGAAAAGTGGAAATACAACCGTATCCTAAAGCGTGGTTTGGCAGCAAAAGTTCCCTTGAACATGGCACTCCCTCAGATAAATCATCATTTTGATAGCCTCTCAATATGAACCCTACCAACCTATGAGTTTTTAGCCTATATACCCTGATGCCATTGCATCTCCGTATCTTAAGCACTCTGTAGTGTTCATGAGTCTAGTGTTGTCTGGTTAAAACCATTGTCGTGCCTTCTATTGTTCAAGGGTCCCTACTTGTTTCCTCGATCAACTGACCCTACATATCCTTTCATCATGCCCTCCGTTGTTTAGACCCAAAAGCTCAAAAGATTCTTCAGTAAACAAAATCATCCTTGTCTGGTTTCGTGTCGACTGATGTAGAACACATCATTGCCTACCTTTCAACAGGTTCCTTCCTATCAACTTCAACACTCTATCTAGGAAGATAACCCAGAAATGCATTCAGTGCCTTGGTGCTTACAGACATTAGTGGCAGGTTACCTTATGCTTGATCACGAGTTTTCATCATTGGCTCCTGGTTAAGCGATTCTACGAGTGTTTGACGATAAAAAATCTTTCACACTCGCTAGTTTGCACTGTGCATCTTGGAGACCATCACCATTATCGGTGGCCTTCCTCGCATCTGTTAACAGTCTCCATTATTGGCTGGTAATCAGATGATTTCGTGCATGTTCGACGCCTACTCATTTTATCACATGTACCGATCTATGCTATTTGGTGAAGCAAGAATCAAGACCTTGGGTAGAGGCTTGCATCATTCAACCTTGTTTCCTCTCCCAAGCTACGATATTGTTCTTTGAAGACAACAATTTCAGGATAATCTATTATGACACTGGATCCGCCCTGTGCCATGTTGGCGGCCAGCATTGTTATATCTCTGAGAAGAAAGTTACTCTGACATAGCTACTGAGCATGGGAATGCCCGACTCAAGACATGATTTTAGCAGTTCATATATATGTACTTTTGTTGTATCAGGTTTTCCTTATCGCCCAAAACTTCTCTCTCTCTACAAATATTTTGACGGGAAACTACAGTATTTTCATAAAGTATTTCGGCCATCGTCTCTACCTCTGATCTCATACTTTAGGGGGCATCTGTTATAGGACAAATTGACTTCCTAATCAACTTAGAGGAGAAAGACAAGATGATTGAAAGAATTGCAGGCCCAGAATCCACACTAACACTCTCTGTACATTGATAACTTGCTTTATAAAGCTTGTTTACAAGCATAAAGGAGCGTTAGTCAACCTGCTAACTCTTGTTGTTAGACCAGGGGGAGCATTAGTGAACTTTAGTGATGCTCAAGTGGTTATGCCAACGAATCTGCCATAAAATATCTAGATATTATTTCCCTAAATTTGTGCAAGAAAAGCAGGGAAACTCCAAAAATCAAGATATTTGGAGAAATTCTGTTCCGGAAACAGAGGCAAATGGGAAAACGCTGGTAAAAGAGGCAAGTTCATGGTTTTTACCCCAATGAACTACAGGTGGAGTTGGGCAGCCCTAATTAGATTGCTATATAAGCAACGAGAGGGCCATTGCACAATGGTCAGAGCATTTAGAAGGATAGTACATGGTGTTGTTGTGATATTGTCATATTCTTGAAGGAGCTAGCTGAAAGGAGAGAGAGAGAGGAAGAAGGGATAAGGAAGGTTAATACAACAGGGTTGTTGTAATCACTCTTCTAAATATAGAACTGCGATTGTGTTCCACTACTTGAAGTGTCGGTGATATTGTGCATTTATTTGTTCATTATGATGCTTGTTGTGTTGAGTAGATAAGTTACACATTTATACATGTTTGTTACGGATTCTTTCATTAATTGTCAGAAGTATATGCTGTGATTGGTTTGCTTTGTTCTTTTGTGTAGGAATCATCTTGGAGCCGGTTAGGAGGAGTTCTTCTTACCGCACGAAGATCCCCAAGTGAATCTAGAAAGAACCAAAGGTGATCCTTTCTCCATATCCTGTCAATATATGTTAGATAGATGAACATGTGTGTAACAGGTACCTTTTGCAGATAACCTTACGGTCTGTCTGAAGTCCCGGGAAGACTTTCGAGGGTAGTTTTCATCCTGTGCATTTTACCCTATAGCAGGGCCAGGAAGGGGCTGTAGGCAGCTAATCTGCTATAATTGTACCAACCCGTAGGCACTACGCGCGGGATTGTACCAACCCGACCAGAATATCGTGCCCTTACTACGAGTAGTTCGATCATGAAATGATAAATTGCCCCACATTGATAGCACAGATACGTGAGAAGAGGGCAGCGCAACCTACGACGATGCAAAACATCCAAATGATGAGGCCCGAACCGCGCGAGGAAGACCCCAACGTGAACATGGTGCTTAGCAGTGGCGCAGCCACAAGGGAGGATAAGAGGAACTTAACCAAGATCGATGCCAAGATTCACAAGGAGATAGATCTGGAAGCTAGGAAGAGCTTCGTGGAGGTCTCTACCCTAGGTAGTCAGGATCAACCCGAGTCAGAAAGGGATCCCTCGATGCTAACTACCTTTTTAGAGACATGCATGAAATTGCTTCACGATAGTAGGGTGGTTAAGGATTACAAGAGCTGATAACTAGATGCACAGGGTCAGGTGAACCCTGCGTGGTCTGAAAATTAGGGAAACATGCTTCACGTACTGGACGGGAGATGCGGTTAACGGCGCAAATCGGCGACTATGAGATGGATCAGGTTATCCTGGACTTAGGCTCGGATGCAAACGTGCTACTTAAACAGACTTGGGAGTGCATGGGCAAGCCCACACTGCAATGGTCTCCTATTCAATTGTGGATGGCAAACCAACAGAAGATCTTGCCCATGGGGAGACTGCAAGGAATCACAGTAGATATAGAAGGCGCGAGCACACAAATGGACTTTGAGGTAATAGAAATCATGGATGACAATAGCCCTTACCCTGCATTGTTAGGGATAGACTGGGCCACAGATATGAATAGGGTCATTAATTTAAAAAAGCGGAAAATGATATTCGAGAAGAAGTCACTCTGCGCAGTTATTCTGCTAGACCCGGCTGAAGAAGCATGCTACACGAATCCCATCCGCGATGAAGGAAGTGATGATGAACTGGATTGCATCTATAAGATCACTGCACGAAATCAAGATTGGGTCAATCCGACTACAGAAGTAAGAATATCGTGGGAGCGTCCAGAATCCTGCACTGCAGATTCAGACGAGGAAGACGAGCAGCTCTATGCAGTGCGCATTGCGGATGGCCACTTTGAGGATATAATCCACTTCTTAACCACATGAACCGTGCCATCGGGGTATTTTGTGCAGTAGAAGAAAGAACTGGTAATATGCACAACAGACTTTACTGTTATTGCACGGCACCTCTACAAAATGGGCAACAATAAAATATTACGCAGATATGTACCTGAATTCGAGCAAGGACAGATCCTTGCCGAAGCACATGGGGGGGTTGCAGGAGGACATTATGCGGGACACGCCACATCACAGAAGATTCTCCACACTGGTCTTTGGTGGCCAACTCTACATCAAGACTCAAAAGCGTATTGTCGGGCTTACGACGTATGTCAACGGACTGGGAAACCATCGCGGAGGGATGAAATGCCACTCAAGCCACAGATGACATTGCAACCGTTCGAAAAATGGGCAATCGACTTTGTGGGGCCTATCGCACCTCAGGGGAAGACGAGTGAGCGCTATATCATCACGGCGACAGAATAATCGACCCGGTGGGCCGAAGCACAACCGATTAAGGACTGCATGGCTGCTACAGCTGCAAAATTTTTGTTAGAGAATGTGATGACATGGTTTGGATGTCCCAAAATTCTAATAAGCGACCGTGGAACGCACTTCCTGAATGAGACTATCAGCGCGCTCACTAAGGAATTCCAGATATATCATCAACAGAGTACGCCATACCATCCGCAAGCGAATGGGACCGTCAAAGCGTTCAACAAGATTTTGGAGACTGCATTGACCAAGGTATGTAATGCACAGCGAAACGTTTGGGACTTGCGCATCCCTGCTGTGCTATGGGCATACTGAACCACATGCAAGAAGTTAACGGGCCAGACACCTTTCCGGTTAGTCTATGGCAGGGAAGCCATAATGTCAATGGAATACATTGTACCTAGTTTGCAAATCGCAGCAATAACAGGCATGGCAAACCATGGGGCTTTGGAAGAACGGCTCATGCAACTGGAGCAACTTGAGGAGGAACAGTCTTTGGTCGGATTCCATCAGCAGATACAGAAGCAGCGAGAGAAAGCTTGGCATGATCGCCACATCCAGGTGTGCACTTTCAAAGAGAATGATCTAGTATTACTATATGACAGCAAGTTCGAGAAATTCCCTGGCAAGCTCCGAATGCATTGGGTGGGACCCTATGTAGTCAAAGAAGTTACAGATGGAGGCACAGTCCAGCTTTCCAAGCTCAATGGAGACACCTTCCTAGGAAGAGTAAATGGCAGTCGCCTGAAGCTTTACACGGGTGGGCCGACCGCCTGACTAACCAACCGAAGGACATTCTCACCGCTCCAGCCAGTTGAAAGAGAGTGTGGGACGATAAAGCAGTCTGGGGGGAAGATGCGCGACTACGGGGTGCGCGTAGATTTAATCTATCACAAGGGTCACGGTTGCGCGGAAGGGGCTGCGTCGTTGCGTTGACAAGCAGAGAGGTGACCGTTGCTGTCACAATTCATGCTAAGATTTCTGACTCATGGTGAAAAGGAATGGGCGGTGGGCAATTAAGAGACAAGGTACAAACCAGATCCAGACCGATCTTCCGCAGGCTTAACGTTAGGGCACTAGAACTGGAGGGAACAACTAAATTTGAATTTCAAAACGCTTATAAATTACAAGGGGGCATCCGCCGAATGAGTTGCGCTTTTGAGAAAAGTAAGCTATTGTGCCTTCCAGCCGATATGGAACTATTCATTATTTATGCTCAAGGAGTAAGCCCAAGGGTTGTGATATGGTCAATGGAGTTGCAGAGTTTAGCACCGACGGTAGGGGACGTGCCAGAAATTCTTAGACACGAAGCAAAACTGGTTCGGATGATGCTCCCTAACCCATGGGCTAGCCGGCTAACCATAAACGATAAGGTAAAGACTGTACATACGGAGACAAATGGTGAAATTGCCGATAACAGTTCATCTCTGGTGCACCTTGAAGATTGGGATCTCGCGGACAGAAGCAATGGTCTTGCAAAATTGCAACACAACTTATAGCAGATAGTGCGTATAGTAGACCAGATGTTGGAAATTTGTTGCTATGGCGCGAGGAGTTCTCGTATGCGGCACCCCAGCTAGAGCTAAAATCTTATGAAGGGGTGTTCTGTGTTAACCGAGCAGAGCAGAATGAGCATTATTGGTTGTGTCAATTGGTAGAGGCAATGGAGCAGGAGCTGGAAGAAGCGTTGCAGGAGACAAAGAGAGAGCAGTAGAACGAAGTGCGTCACTCACAGGGAGGTGAAACACGGAGCCTATGCAGCGCGTATTGCTGCACCGATGAGTGACTCGGGACGAGTCATGATGATTGTGTTGGGGGCCTGTTGGGTAGTGAAGGCCCCACGTAACGGTTTTGGGGCTTAAAGCCTATAAGTTAGGGTAATAATATTGTATATCTACGAAATGTGCAGAGTGCGAAATGTAATAGGTCGAGTCAAAGGGTTGTCCGCCCAGAAATAATATAGAATAATAGAAAGTAAGTTAAATAGAGCGAGGCTCTAAGGGTGGAAGCTAGTTCTTGTTCTTGGTTGATCTTGGTGTTATGGGTTTGTGAAGACAGTATTATCTACGTCTGTAATTCCAAGTCAAGGGTGTTGGTAGATAAATAGAGGCTCTACAGTTGTGTGCGCAGAGGCCTGGTAGAGTCCGCAGTTATGTGCACAGAGGCCTGGTAGAGTCTGCAGCTGTGTGCGCAGACCCCTGCAGCTGAGTGCGCAGGGCAGATCTGGTTGTATTGATGAAAGATTTTAATAAAGATAAGTGGTTTCTAAAGTATCGTGGATCTATTGTGTTCTGGTTTATGCATCTATTATATGAGTTTATATCTTTTTATAATCGCGCGCACTGAGTTTTATTGTTAATTTTTTCTTAAAGACGGTAACAAAAAGATCATATCTATAATAATTTCATTAATAAGAAAGTACACCCACACGGATCTTTGTGATAATAATCCAGAGTGGTGTGAGACCACAAAATGGTTCGCGACCGCTCCAGACCACAACAAGACATCCCAAGGGTGCGGAAACCTAGTTCTAGCACCCTCCCCTGCTACCTTGTGAAAGACCTCAGTCTGCGCTCCACGGGCTATTGTCGAAAGGGCCGGTAGCTGCGGGATTTTTTTGGCTAAAAGCTCTTCCAAACCTAGGTCAGGGCCCAATAAGCCAACACTGAGTCTGAGGAAAGAGCACAGACCAGCAAAGGAGATCCTGATAAGCCAGATAGAGGATGGATCTAGGGCCTGGTCCGCTGGATCAGATCCATGGTAATTGTTGTATATCTAATTTCTTCGAGGGCCATCATCCCACTAAGGGAGTTCGAGTAGGTTCTGAGAAGAATTTAATGAAGAACTATTAATTGGGCAGAACTTGTGTGTAATATGTTTATCGTGAATGATCTAATTACTGGTTTTATAAGTTCCATTCTACATAATTTGTTTTTGGTTAGAAACATCAATGTGTTTCAGTTCATTAGCTATGCAAATTTAATAGGAAGTTGTCGGATTGTGTGTGTGTGCAATGAGTCTAGAGCCCACAAAATTATAACGAATGCAATCTCAGGATCGAAAGGTTTAGCAAGATGATGCGTTATCAAAGTAAAAAGATTTGGCAACAAGACAATGCACTATTAAAGTAAAAAGATTAGAAAGACAATGCGGGATTGTAACATGCTAGTGTTATGTACATTCAACACTACAACATATTCTAATTTGAAGACTCTTGAAATTCCCATATTTAGCAAATTTTGAGCATTTTATTGTCTCAAGCAACTAGAGATTTGCATCCATGAAAAAGTCAAATAACATTCTAAACCACGCAAAAAATGATCCAACCAATAACATGTATACTTACAATGGTAGGTCATAAAGGCGCACACTATTATCATTGTAAGAACAAAGAAAAATAGGTTTGGCTTGTTCATCGTTCATTTTACTCAATGCAAGAACACCCTACGCAAAAGGAAACCAAGAAAAATTAATTCACTTATAAACCTTGTGCATTATCTAGTGACTGGATAGGACATGAATGTTAAAACATGTAAGTTCAATTTAGAAAATCTATGCAACTAGAAATCCAATAAAGTAGATAGAATTTTCATATGTCTCTCCAGATCCATACTATATCTTCTCCAAGCATGAATCCATAGAGAATTTGATATGCTTTCCAAGCACAAACCATAAGCTCTCAACCTAGTTATTTAGGTTTTAAAAATGTCAAGAAATCCCCAAAGGGAACAATGAAAAACTTTCTTTCGTTTTTGTATGTAGTTTTTGATTCACAAAGGTCCTACCACAGTCGACTCTAAACTACCACAGTCGATAAATCATAAAATTAAATAGTTGCAACAAACTAGAACAAGTATTATAAAACTATTGAAGAAATTATCTGTAAGCTACTTTGGGCTGAAAAAGAAAGAAAAGAAAAAGGCAACTCCATCCCATTGACTTATTACCCATCTATGATTTTAGATCCTAAGGCTACCTTGGAAGCGCAGAGCAATGCAACATAAATCATAGATAGAGAACAAACAACTTTAAGAAAGAGACAATATTGCATTGCAGCTTAGTAAACATACTTTTGCATAAGTTAACTTCTAATTAGAAAATGCATACAACAATTGTAGACAATAAGGATATAGATAACATACATGTTTTTCAATATGAATGTAAACCACTTCAAGGGCTCTAGTTGATGCAACAATCCAAACCTGCATTTTAATGAGGTAAAAACCTCCAATGAGCTTTGTACGCCTTCATATTTCGAGATAGATGTCATGATATATATGAAGAAACTTTCCTCACCTTCACTGTGCTGTCTAAAGAGCACGACAAGAGAAATTGGTCCCAACAAATAAAAGACATCACAACTGATGTGTGATCTTTCAAGGTCTGTATACATTGAAAAGTTCTCAAGTCCCAAACCTGTGAATTTGTTTAGACAATGTCAAATATAAAATCATCATACAAAACATTGATATTTATTAAGAGTACTACTATTTCTAATTTGAACTGGTTTTAAGAAAAACAACAAATTCTCTTGATTTGTAAACAAATAAAAGTATTTGCAAAAAACAAAAAAACTTACTCTTATTGTGTGGTCCATGGAAGCAGAGTACAATCTATCTTTCTCTGAGACTAATGAGATAACAGGCAACATATGACCTGTGAGGGAAGCTACAGGGTCAAATGTATTGGTTGCAAAATAAAATTTCCATGCCAGAATAGTGCCATCCTATGGTATGGAAAGTAAAAAAACAAGTCAGCAGGGCTATATAATTCAATAAAATAATTACCTATATTTAATTTGATAGAGAAAAACTAATAACACGTGATTACAGAAAGGCAAGGCAAATGCAAGGCAGGAGTTTCCTTACATGTGTTCCAGCGAAAATCGTTTGATTAGCGATTGCCAGGGCATGGACTTGTCCCTTAGGGCCGTCTAATAATAGCTCTGTCAAGTTGACAGTATTCAGAACCTGCAAAGTAGATACACTGTTAACTTACGGAATTCATTCTGTTTAAATCAATTATGAGGCTCAGGCTAAGCGTGTTAAATTACCTTGACAGCATTACAAAGGCCGACAAAAAGCCATGAACCTTCACTCAGAAGACATCCAACTTTGCTGTCGCTGCTCAAGGGGATATCCGTGCCCTGTTTAAGAAAGAAGATGGTAAGCTTTCAAAATAGATTAGAAGAGAGGAGAGAGAGGAGGAGAATTTTAGTGTAAGTGAAAGCTTAAAGTACCTGCCCTGTATGGCAGTCCCAGGCTATAAGCTTGTTATCTTGGCCAACAGAACAGAGTTTGGCAGATCCTGAATGCGAAAGAAAATTGATTCCTCGAATAGGCTGCGGGGAGGAGTTCAATTATCACAAATCAAGGATACCCAGAAAACACTTAACGCTCACCTAAACTTTACCAAACTAAGAAACAGAGCAAATAATAAGGAAACACTCTGATAAAGTGATTATGCAGAGCAAGCAAGCAACTAAATCAAGAATATGCAAAGCAAGAATCAACCAAACGACAAGCATACAAAGCAAATAAGGAAACTAAGAAACAACCTAAGCATACTTGGTTATCGTGGCCAACCAACTTAGTCAAGAAAGTGACATTGGAAACTTCAGTAACATGGGAGTGCAGATATTTGCAGTCGTCGCTTGCGTACTTGCAATTGCCTGCAAGCCAATAGCGGCATGCTTTATCCGTTTTCTGAATCTGTCTTCTCCTGCGTCTGCCATTATTCCTTCTGTCTATGTTTTCTTCACATCTCTTTGGAGCTACAACCCTTTTGGAGGTGTGGCTGTAGGAGTAGGAGGTTGAGCTTTTATTATTTCCTCCTGCTGGTTCTGGTTTGTCTGAGATGATATCCATGTCGATATCCATCGCTACAGATTTCTCAGAGAGCATATCCATGTCAATCTCCATCGCTACGGGTTTCTTTGAGATGATTTCTCTGTTATTATGCAGTCAATTCACTCTGCAATTATGCAGCCAATTCACACTTTGTTTCTTTGAGATGATTTCTCTGTTATTATGCAGCAAATTCACTTTCTGTTCTTCTTCAATCGTTTGCAGATGATAATGCAATCGCTTCTCTGTTTATGTGTGTTGTTATTTGAAGTAATATTAACGTGTGTTCGCGGCTTTTGCACGTGTGTTGTTGTTTAAATAAACACGCATCGTTCGTGGCGCAATGCAACCAATCATATTTTGTTGCATGCGTGTCGTTACAGGCATCAAAATTGAACACGGCAGAAGGTCTTTGGCACGTCAAAGAAGTAGTGAGAAAATTTTACCAGTCAAAAAAATTTAAAAATTGATTTTTGTCATTTTAAAAAAAAATTGGAATAATATCTTAAATTTTTTTAAGGAGGGCTGTCAAATTGTCAATTTTTTTTTAAATTTCATTTTTTCTCAAATTAGAAGGTTGAATTTGTAAATTTCTTTTCATGTTAAAACTTAAATCCCATTTCAAAAACAATAGTTTCCTTTTGAGTTGTTTTTTCTCATTTCAGAAACTCTCATTTCAAAAACAACAGTTTCCTTTTGAGTTGTTTTATCTAATTGTTCATATGATGCAAGTTCTTATTAATTATTATGTCACAATTACTTTTGATACCATTACATTTGGTAGTGTCTCAGTTGCTCCCATTTCAAAAACAATAGTTTCTTTTTGAGTTGTCTTTTCTAATTGTACATATGATGGAAGTTCTTATTAATTGTTATGTCACAATTACCTTTTGATACCATTACATTAGTAGTTTCAATTGAGAGCGACTAGATGTCAATATGGGCCATATATTAAGTCTATAATTTCATTGGGTTGTCCCTGAAGGCTGCGCAAAGCAAGGTTTGACGACGAATTAAGCTGGAGATGAACATAGATTCATCATTCAGCGAACGCCTGTAAAGCAAAGTTTAAGCACGATTTATGCTTGGAGAGGAGGGCATTCAACAGGCTTCCTAATATACTGAACTTGATTTGTTTGAGGATTCCCAATTCCTAGTATGTTTTCATATTAAAAAATGAGATACCAAAAACATATACACCTTTGTACACACTTTCGTTGAATCCTAAACCTGTTTAGTATTTTACTGAATTTTTTCATTCATGCAATAAACTTAAATTTGATTGAGTTACTTGTATATTGGCTTGAACGTTCTGGTCACAAAAATTTCCTACAAAATTAATCCTTATCTGAACTGGAGTAGGGATATAGATCTCTAGGCTATCCATTAATCTTGTGTGGTTAGATTTCTCAATCACACATGTGTAAGAGTAATGCATTTATTAATGCAGTCTTTGACATAGAAGTATATTTTTGTCTGTGAAAAAATAAAAAGAAATTTGAAAATAATTTATTATTGTCAATTGAATTGCTCATTTTTTTTATGCTTTTCATAATGGAAGTGCTACATGAATGTGTGCCCTTCTAAATGAAATTAAGACCTGCACTTCAAATTTGATCAAACTTGGTCGATTATTCAAATCATATTTTGTTGCCTGCCGTGTTGTTATAAACAATTTTTTTTACGGCACTCTTTCTTTCCCACTCGCATACAAATTTTTTTTTTTTTTTTTTTTTTTTTTTTTTTTTTTTTTTTTTAATTCTCCTTTCTTCCCACTCGTACTACAAGTTACAAGCTATATATTTAATACAAACCTACATTTACATATTGGATGTGAGAATGTATTACACTCGTACTATTGGATGTGAGAATGTATTACACTCTTACTGCCTCACGTTACAAGCTATACATTTAATATATATATATATATTTTTTTTCAAAATACAAACCATACATTTACATATAGATGTGAAAATGTATTATAATTGAATTACCGTACTACACGTTACAAACACTCATACTACAAGTTATAAGCTACAATTTTTATTTTTTTAATTTTCTTTTTTCTTTCCACACTCGTACTACACGTTTAAAAGCTGTACATTTAATTATATATTATATATTTCTTTCAAAATACAAAATTTACATTTACATACTCGATGTGGAAAATGTTTATTACACTTGTACTTACAAGCTATACATTATATATATATATATATATATTCTTTTTCAAAATACAAACCTACATTTACATATTGGATGTGAAAATGTATTATAATTGAATTACATATTGGATGTAAGAATGTATTATAATTGAATGTAGTCATAAAAATCATCTATATAAAAAATATTAAATTTACTTGCAATTAATTGTAGGTAGGAAGATATCCTAAAAATATACAAATGAAAAATTATATAAATTAAATTATAAATTCAACCATATTGTTAGTCTATTTTTTCAAGAGAATATCAGAAGGGATATCCAATGCAAGTGTTTGTCGTGTAGTTGAAGCTTACATAAGTTGTAGTTTATTAATTCTTTATCAACAATGACTTTTGTATTGCAAAATAACAATCCTCAAAGCTTTATTTTTCTAGAAACTCTTTATCATTAGAATGCTTTTGAGATTCAAAATTTGATTTCATTAATGTGTGTTTCAAGCTATATATGAACCATGTAATGTTTATGGGAGTGTCTAGACATTCATTGATATATAGCATGCTTTTTCTTTTAAATTTTTATAAGTCATAAATGTTCATGCACATAGCATACATAGAAATTCTATGTTTGTATTTAACAATAATTAATTAATTACACCAACTATATTGCGAACCATAAAACCATATCAATGATTGGAAAAGCACAAATATATGAGAAATATAAACAACTTTATACCCATTAACTTTATTATGGACTAGCAATCATGTAACTTTATACCCATTGACTTTGTTATGGACTAGCAATCATGTAATTATTACACTTATAAGTGATTTTTTTTCCCTACATTCAACACGACAATGGATGATGACTAGGCATCCCACATGGCATCATTTTATGAATTTGTGTACATACTTTTCCATAAGAAATAAGTACTTACTCCTAGGAAACATTGGGTTATTCTAACATATCCTTCTTCCATCTTGTTTTTCTATTGGGACCTCCTACTAGAAATTTAGAGTAGGGTAGTTTATTATTATTGTCTCAAGGGTCGTCAGAACCTCGATTGACTCAACACAGGGAGATGGGTTACATAGATTAAATGAAAACTTATTTGATCTCAATTTCTTCCTTTCCATAGTTAAAAACAAAGAGTGGTTCCCATGTGTTTTTCCTACAACTCTTATTGGATCCTTAACAGTGAACCTCGTAGATATGTTCTCAATTGGAAATTAATGATTCATCATCAAAAGTTTAACTTGAGGGCACAAGAACATAAGTTTTCCCTTGCAATGGTAGTTTGTTGTTCATGTTAGGAACTATAAAACAAGGAGACCACTTTTCATGCCCTTAGAGAAACCACACAGTTAAAGGTGCCCTGTGAATCTCTAGGAATGTGGCACCAACATTCTTTCTTCCCAATGACTTGCTCAACTTGGGCTTGCTTGAACTTGGACTAGGCCTACTCCCATATTCCATAGTTAAGTGTTTGCAGAATTATGTTCACTTAACCAAAATATCACATGTATAAACTACAATCATATACATCATGTCATACATAAACATACAAGTACACAACATAATATGGTGTGGTTGACTCACCAACCTAATACTCAAAAGATGTATAATAATGATAAATATTGCAATCACAACCCACCAGCTTACAAAAACAACTACATATGTCAAAAATCATGCAAAACCTCTCTTAACCAAAATACTAAATTTGGGCCAAACCCTAAATTACAATAGAACTCTAAATTCTACTAAACAAAAAAAAATTCCTACTTGAACCTCAAAATTCCACATTCCTGAACTCCAAAATTCGGCTCACCTTAACCTCAAATTTTAGGACATCAAAATTCGGGCTTACAGAAACCCAAAATTTGATTCTTCCTAAACCTCAAATTTTGTTCTGCCACCAACACCGAAATTTAGCTAGAACACCAGACTTTGATATGTCTAACCTAAATTTTGGTCTGTTACATCACAATGTATGGAAAACACCAAAATCTGATTTGCACTCAATCGATCATGTTGCATGTTTGGAGGAGGCACCCCACATAGAACAAAGTCACAAGTCACCTTACCACGTGTCTTCCCATCTAGTGGGATGCACCCATTGTTGGAAATGTGTTGTCATTGATGGCAACTACACAACATCGATGATGATGTTGTCATTGATGGAAATTGCAAAGCATTGATGATGGTGTTGTCATTGATAGCAAAGGATGGACAATGTGTCATGGGTGTTAATGATGATGACACAAGTGGTACAAAGCTCACATTTTTCCAAGCAAATTGGTGAGAAATGGTGGTGGAGCTAATTGAAGCAGGTGCAATAACTTTGAAGGCATTTCCAGTAAAAAATAATTTAGAAATTATGGTGTAGATTTGCAATTGTTCATGAAGTTTTAATCAAAATCACAAGACACAAACCTACTCTACTGCTATGTGGAAGTTAATTCACAATTTAGAACAAAAAATTTATCCATGCAATAAGAAATAACACACATGCACACAATATTTTTCCTGGGAAAAGTAATCTGCTAGAAACCCCAATGCCTTCTTACATTAATCTGATGAATAGAGATGTATTACAATTGATTTTCTCAACTCAGCACAACTTGCAAGTGCATAACCTATCTCTCTATTCATTGAGAAGCTCTAACCCATATTTAGTCAATTTCCACCTCTGCTTGAGCCCCTATTTCCTTGTGCAATTCCTTGAGAAATTTGGCCCCTATTATTTAGGAATTTTTCTAAAATGGATTGCACAATTCCTTAGGTAGATTATCAAGTTGCATGCAACACCTGTACACTCAAGACTAGTCTACAATTGATGTTGTACTTCCTTGGAATCTCCACCATAGCTAGGGAACCCAAATTATCTGCATGCACTAGCTATTTTGGGTTGATAAATCAGTTAACTGGATGATCACTGAGTTTGACTGGAATCCCACTGACCTTCCACTGATTCCTCTAACAGTTGGAACTGGTGTAACTGAAAATGTCTTGAGATAATTGACTTTGATTTCATTAATGTGTGTCTCAAGCTATATATGAACCCTGTAATGTTTATGGGAGCGTCTAGACAATCATTGATATATAACATGCTCTTTCTTTTACATTTTTAAAAGTCATAAATGTTCTTGCACATAGCATACATAGAAATTATATATTTGTATTTAACAATAATTAGTTAATTACACCAACTATATTGTGAACCATAAAAACATATCAATGATTGGAAAAACACAAATATATAAGAAATATAAACAACTTTATACACATTGACTTTATTATGGACTAGCAATCATGTAACTTTATACCCATTGACTTTGTTATGGACTAGCAATCATGTAATTATTACACTCATAAAAGATTTTTTTCCCTACATTCAACACGACAATGGATGATGACTAAGCATCACACATGGCATAATTTTATGAGTTTGTGTACATACTTTTCCACAAGAAATAAGTACTCACTCCTAGGAAACATTGGGCTATTCTTAGATATCCTTTTTCCATCTTATTTTTCTATTTGGATCTCCTATTAGAAATTCTGAGTAGGGCAGTATTATTATTATTGTCTCAAGGGTCGTTAGAACCTCAATTGACTCAACACAAGGAGATGGGCTACATAGATTAAATGAAAACTTATTTGATCTCAATTTCTTCCTTTCCATAGCAAAAAAGAAAGAGTGGTTCCCATGTGTTTTTCCTACAACTCTTATTGGATCCTTAACAATTAACTTGGTAGATATGTTCTCAATTGCAAATTAATGATCCATCATCAAAAGTTTAAGTTGAGGACACAAGAACATAGGTTTTCCCTTGCAATGGTAGTTTTTTATTCATCTTAGGAACTATAAAATAAGGAGACCACTTTTCATGCCCTTAGAGAAACTATACGATTAAAGGCACCCCATGAATCTCTAGGAATGTGGCACCAACGTTAACTTGGGCTTGCTTGAACTTGGACTAGGCCTACTCCCATATTCCATAGTTAAGTGTTTGCATAATTATGTTTACTTAACCAAAATATCACATGTATAAACTACAGTCATTTACACGATGTTATACATAAACATACAAGTACACAACATAATATGGTGTTGGTGACTCACCAACTTAATACTCAAAAGATGTATAATAATGATAAATATTGCAATCACAACCCACCAGCTTACAAAAACAACTATCTCTGCCAAAACTCATGCAAAACCTCTCTTAACCAAAATACTAAATTTGGGTCAAACCATAAATTTACAATAGAACTCAAAATTTCTACTGAATACAAAATTTTTGTCCTACCTGAAACTCAAAATTTAGCATTCCCAAACTCCAAAATTAGGCTCACCTTAACCTCAAATTTTAGGACATCAAAATTAGGGCTTACAAAACCCCAAAATTTGATTCTTCCTAAATCTCAAGTTTTGTTCTACAACTAACATCGAAATTTAGTTGGAACACAATATTTTGATATGTCTAACCTAAATTTTTCTTTGTTGCCTCACAATGTATGGAAAGCACCAAAATATGATATGCACTCAATCGATCATGTTGCATGTTTGGATGAGGCATGCCACATAGAACAAAGTCACAAGTCGCCTTCCCACATGTCTTCCCATCTGGTGGGATGCACCCATTATTGGAAATATGTTGGCATTGATGTCAACTACAAAACATTGATGATGATGTTGTCATTGATGGAAATTGCAAAGCATTGATGATGGTGTTGTCATTGATGGCAAAGGATGGCAAAGGTGTCACAGATGTTAATGATGATGACACAGGTAGTACAAATCTCACATGTTTCCAAGCATATTGGTGAGCAATGGTCGTGGATCTAATTGAAGCAGGTGCAGTAACTTTCAAGGCATTTCCAGTACAAAATAATGTAGAAATTATGGTGAGATTTGCAACTACTCATGAATTTTTAATCAAAATCACAAGACACAAACATACTCTACTGCTATGTGGAAGTTAATTCACAATTTAGAACAAAAAATTTAGACATGCAATAAGAAATAACACACATGCACACAAAATTTTTCTTGGAGAGAGCAATCTACTAAAAACCCCAATGCCTTCTTGCATTAATCTAATGAATAGAGATGTATTACAATTGCTTTTCTCAACTGAGCACAACCTATGAGTGCATAATCTATCACTCTTCTCATTGAGAAGCTCTGACTCAGACCTAGTTAATTTTTGCCTCTGCTTGAGCCCTTATTTCCTTGTCAATTCCTTGAGAAATTTGGCCCCTATTATTTAGGAATTTATCCAAAATGGATTGCGCAATTCCTTGGGTTGATCATAAGGTTGAATGCAACAATTATAAACTCAATACTAGTCTACAACTGATGTTATACTTCCTTGGAATATCCACCATAGCTAGGGAACTCAAAAATCTCTGCATGCACTAGCTCGTTTGGGTTGACTGATCAATTAACTGGATGATCATTGAGTTTGACTGAAGTCCCACTACAAAATTGACCTTCCACTAGTTCCTCCAATAGTTGGAACTGATTTAACTGAAAAAAACTTGAGATAATTGACTTTGATTGCTACAAATTAGCAATCACACATGCTTAATTGAACTCTAACTCCTCCAACTCGAATTTACTGAGTAAACTAGGTGACACAATCCATGTCACACAAGTTAACTACATCCAAGTTGTCTATTGATGTGGAAATTTGATTTTTCTCAATTTAATCAAGGCAAAATCAAATTGAGAATTTCTTGCTACATTTTTCAATGCTCCCTCTCAGCAATAAAGGGATTATCAACCACCCCTATCCTGCACCTGTGGAACTCAAACTTCCCTCTTGACAAGGCCTTTCTCCAAATTGATGAGCCCCAATATTGCAGCAAGGATGCTGCAACTCCTAGGGTGACAAACTTTACTTTATCAACCCGAGGTTTGTACAAACTTGGACGTTATGGTGCTATATGCACAACAGATGCAACATTCTACTCTTGTCACTTCTCAACTAGGGCGATAGGCCACTAGGGTTTTTCAAACCAATCTTCTATTGACTAGAAGGAGGTTGACTTCTGACAATGGATGTAAAGCTATCTTTGATGCAGAAAGTAAATGCTTGCCTATTTTAAGGAAATGAAAGTGATGAATAGAAAGTGCTATGAAATGACATGAAATTATCTAGCTAGGAATTAACACACATTACTTGTAGAAAAGACCTAATTTAACCTTGCATTCTATCATCTAGCTATCTGGACTAAGTAGGCATGGAAATGATCCTAATATTGCTATGACTGATATATGCATGTAGGAGCTAAATATTGCAAAAAAGAGTCTTTTGGTTTTCAATTTAGAAATGTAAATGTTAAGCTAAACAAGTTGATCTTTTGCAGGGGAGGAAGGAGTGGGAAAACAGGTCCAAAATGGCATTGAAGGTTATCTAGTATGAAAATTTATGAAACGTGGTCCACGAAGGTGTTGAGGGTTGGAGTCTTCAATGAGGGAGTTGAATATTCCTTCTAGTGGTAGCTGGTAAATCAGATCAGGGGGTTGGAGCTCCCTTCCGGTAGGTGCCAGTAAACGAGATCAAGGGGTGGTGCTCCCTTCCAGTGGGTGATGGAGAACGAGTGAAGGTTGTAGCTTTCTGTAGATGGGTGCCTACGTACTGGTATGAGTCTGCACCAATACAAGATTGTAAGAAGTTTTTATTTATATTAAAAAGAAGACAGAAACGACAACAGCGCTGGTTTTTTCCCACATTAGGTTTCCACCTTAAATCCTGGTGTTCATGTGTGTTTCTTATGTGTGATGGCTTATTTTGTTCTTACTACACATGGTTACTGTTTATATAATTTTGAATGAAGTATTGATGATCTGGCTTAAGATAATCTATAAAACTAATTAACCAAAAAATATGTTTTACTGTATATACACTAGTTGTATGAATAATAGTTGCATACACACGAGAGTTCCCTTCAATAAAGTCGCGTATAGAAATCTGGATATGAAATTGAAAAATTTAATGGTTTTAAAATACTGATTCACCCCCCCCCCCCCCCCTTCAGTATTTTTCCCAACACTTCCATCTTCTGTTATAATCCAGTGTTCCTTCGTCTTCTTTCCTGATGATCATATTATCTCCTCATATCCTTAGGTGTCTTCTAGCATGGTCTCCTTCTCCATCTCCTTCATCATCATACTTTCATGACATAATAGAATACTTGTGAATACGTTCCACCCATGACAAGACGACATCAATCCAATAAACCCCTAACCTAATATGCTTCATGAAATCACTTGTTAGAGCTGGAAATGTTGACTGACTGCGTTACTGACTTAAGGATTGTGCAGTTCCAGAGGCCAAGGTCGAGGACTGAAGCTTGAGACTATGCAATGCGTAGTTCAGGATGGATAGGGTCAAAGGATTGCATAGTTGAGGGACTCAGGGACTCGGGCTGTAGGCTTGAGCCTTGAGACTACACAATGTGCAGTTTTAGAGGCCTGAGAAGAGAGACTGCGCATTTTAGGGAATCAAGGGCTCAATATGGAGGCTTCTTAATGCATGGACTGAGTGACTGCATAGTTAAGGAACCCAAGAGGTCAATCTTGAGGCTTGAAGTTGTTCAATGTGCGGTTTAGACAGGAGAACATGATGGGAGATTGTGCAATTGAGGGGTTCAAGGCCTCAAGCTTGAGGCTTGAGGCTTGAAGTTTCCCAATACACATTTCTAGAGGGAGAGAGGAAGGTGATTGCACAGTTGCATTGTTCAAGAGCTCAAGGCTAAGGCTTGATGCTTGAGACTACGCAGTGCACAGAGAAGGTTGGCAGGAGGCAAGGATTGCACAGTTATGGAGCTTAGGGGCTGGGATTGAGCACTGATATTGTGTAGTGCACAGTTCTGGGAGGAGGAGACTACACATTGCATAGTGCCAAGAGCCAAGACTATTGTTTTAGGACTAAGACTACGCAGTGCGGGTTCAATGAGGCTGAGAGGCCTGATTGGGGAATTTTCCCAGTTTTGAATAAGTGTGGGATTAATGAGATGAAGTTGAATAAGAACAAGAATTGAGCATGACCACACAATTAGATCACTTGACGAGAAAACACAGGACACTCATAACATATGAACAACATGCTTTCCTCAATGCAACAACATTGCAACAACTCACTCCAAGTGCAACACTAAAGATACACTTTGCGACGACAATGACGACACTTGTGTGACAATGCTTGAAACTTTATAAATGAGTACAATACATGTTTACATGATAAGAAAACTCATTATCGCAAGGATTACCCCTTGAAACACACAAGAACTAGCTTTTATACAATTTGTGACACTTAACATGCTAAAAGATAACATTTTCTATATGAGAAGGAAAAGTGTGAATGACACTTGCAATATGAGAACAATGGTGAAAGTGACACATACCAAAGTGAAGATAACATGAAAATGGTACTAATTAAAGTGAAAGCAAGCAAAAGCGACCATCGAAAACATGAAAATGACACTTGCGAAAGAGAAGGTGCGTAAAAGTGACAGTTTGAAAAACTCACGGAAATAGAAGTACAAATGCAATCAAAAGTGAGGGATTGTCAATGATAGTGTGCACTGACTGTCAACATGGGTTGAACATTGCATAGGCACTGTCTTGATGGAATGTGCTTTTTCATTATTGCATAAAAGGATGTGCTCAAAACTTGTTGTGAACTGAGCATGTGTGAGCAAGTGACTTCGACCGATTAAGAAGTGACCATAATTCAAGTGTAGGTAAAATTTTGGAGGGTGTTTGTCGTAGAAACAACAAGTGGAAACAATTTCCTGGGTCCTATGGCTATTTACTTTCTGAATTTATTTAGGTGGTATAATCTTTTGGATGTCGTCCCATCCCGGAAGCAACCTACCTATAATTATGGTAGAATTGGGGTGGAGGGTTTTGCAAAATGTCTTGATCATTTTCTGGTGAAGACCGATCTTTTAGAATTTATGGGTGCGACGAGGTCTTGGACTCGACATGTAGGTATCTCAGATCATAATCTGATTTTCTTATAATGGAATGATGTTGTAAACCTATTAAATCATCCTTTTAAATTCAATCATGCTTGAATAGTAGAGGACGATTTTCAACTGGTTGTAAGAACATGCTTGAAATATACCTCTGTTAATTGAGTCATATCACACATGGGTAGGATATGTTAGAGGTTAGAAATATTGAAGAGAGTGGTTAAAAATGGGAAAGGAGAAAAAAGGAGAATTTCCAAGGAGTTACTGAAAATTGATATCAAGTTGGAGACACTTGATTATCCCAAACATCCTAGTTTTCTATAAGAAAGAACTGAAAAGGAAGCATTGGAACTTGATAATTGAAAAAGATACGTCCTTAGACTACAAGAATAAGAAGGGCATTTAAAGAGTAGGGCTATATGGGTCACTACGAGGGACAAAAACACTAAATTTTTTCATAATTTTGCATCAAAAAGGCATAAGGAGAACACTATATGGGAGTTGCAAGATGAAGCTTGAAATTCACTACATACCTGGGATCAGTTACAAACTGGAGTCGTTATATGTTTTGGAAATTTATATTATGTTAGAGTGGATATTGACATTGATACACAATTGAAGATGATCAATTCATATCCCACATTTTTCTCTCCTATGGATTTAGAAGACATCTATAAGCTTGTCAGCAAGGAAGAAGTGGGATTAGTCTTGAAGAGTTTTTCCAAAAACAAAAGCCCATGTCTGGATGGTCGGACTGTGGAGATTTTTATCCACTTCTTCGATTTGATGGGGGAGGACTTAGTATAATTGGAAGAGGATTCTAGGCAGAACAGGGTGGTTTCAAGCTCTTTAAACTCAATGTTTATTGCTCTTATTCCTAAGACCTCAAAGCCTATTATTTTTTAGGATTTTTGATCCATTTCTTTCAGTAATATTATATATAAATTAATTTGTAAGGTGATTTCCAATAGGATCAAAGATAAACTATTAGAATCTATCTCACTGTAGCAGTTTGGTTTTCTCAAGGGGAGGAAAATACATGATGTCATTGCAATCACACAAGAATTTTGACACACGACAAAAAAAAGAAAAAAACATTTGAGTGCCATTATTTTCAAACTGGACCTTGTAAAGGCATATGATTGTATTGATTGGGGTTTTCTACCACATTGGCTCTCACTAGGATTGAGCTCTCATTTGGTGTTGTTCAATGAATTATGGCTCGTGTTATCCCTATTCAATTTATTGTCATCAATAATGGTGTCCCATCTATGTTTTTTAAGGTGGCCATGGGTTCTCTTTATCTCCCTTTTTGTTTATCATTGTCATAGAATGTCTAAGTCATCTTATTATGGAGGAAAAGGGAATGGGCCAAATTGTTGGTATTCAGGTTTCACAAAACATTTATGTCTCCCATTTACTTTTTGTAGACGATGTTTTGCTATTTGGGATGGGTACACTCCTTGAATGAGAGCGATATTATAAGATTATTGATGTTTTCCGCAAGGCGATGGACCTACTCATCAACAGTAATAAGTAATTTTTTATTGAGCATGAGGTTGACAAGGAGGTTCTTCAAGAAATATCTGATCTTTTTGGTTTCAAGGTGATTAAACTTACACAAGGTTTCACATATTTGGGTTTTTCCCTCAAACAAAATAAATATTTGGTCTAGAATTGGAGGTGGTTGATAGGGAAATTTGGTCATAAGTTGATGAATTAGATGAATAAATGGTTGACAATTGGACGTAGACTCATGCTGGTTAAGGCTATTCTCTGGAATATATCGGTCTACTAGCTCCATATTTTTAAGATACCTGTTTCAATTTTCCATAAAATTAATTCCATCATTGTTGGTTTCATTTGGGGAGGCAATACAGAGCATCATAAAATTCACTTGGCTAATTGGAGGATTTATCGAGGCTGAAATTAGATGGAGGTTGGGGGCTAAAAATCCTCCTTTGGTTTCGTTAGGAATTCTAGGCATCCAAATCACTATGGAGGGCTCTGTTTGAAGTAGGCTTTTGGCAAGACATTTGCAGGGATAAGTATTTTTCTGAAATAGTGGTTGAGGACTGAATACAAGCTCCCAACATAGGTACTCATAATGCATATTTGATTTGGGAATGTATGTTATTAATCAAACGTTGGATAACCAGGAACATAAAATGAAAAATTGGAGATGGCTCGAGGACTAGGATCGGAGAAGACTTCATTGGATCCTCCTCAACAATTCACTAATATCTTACACAATAGAGTTTATTACTATATTAATCAAATTAAGAAGAGGAATTGGAACACAATGTTGGCACTATTTGGTTGACAACTAATCACCTAGGATTTTTTGAAGACTTGGCACATGTGTGGAAGGAATATACTTTGGATTTACATCAGACAGTGGTTTATTTAAATTCTGAGGAAGATATCCTTATATGGAATGGAAATACTAAAAAGGGAAGATCACGGTTAAGGAGGTCTATTGATATATAACATCAACAATAATTATCCCAACCCCTATTTGGTGGCATAAAAAATTATGGAATTGGAAAATCCCTATGAAGCTAAAATATTTTTGAGTGGATTTGTTTGAGGAATGAAGTTCTTATTTGGGATAACCTTTGTAAAAGAGGATTCTCTGGTCCAGTAAGATGTGTTATTTATATGGAGGAGGAGGAGAATATATCACACTTATTTCTTAAGTGCCCATTTTCTTTGACTATCTAGCATTTTGTGTTCAAGTAATTTAATCTCGTTTTTAGTTGGAATGGGGAAATCTTTGAGACCTACTTTAAAGATTGGTACAATGTACACCCAAATTGGGCAACACTTCCTATATACATAGCATGGGGCATTTGGACAACCAAGAACCATTTGATATATTAGGACAAAGTACTTGTTATTAAAAGAACACGTGATAAGATTATGGGATATTTTATGAAGGGACCAAGGACCATTTGACATAAAACCAAGGTTGTAAAGTATATAATGAGAATGGTTTATCCCTTTGCGTTTTTTGATGGGGCTACTTGCTCAAACACCAGTGGATGTGGAGGGGTAATCTTCTTGGAGTAACAACACTTTTATAACCTATGCTGGAGATGTGGATCAAGATCTAATACAAAAGTTGAACCTACAACTTTGTGGGGAGTTTTAACATTTGCGAAACTCTTAGGCTTGGAAAATATGTAGATATAAAGGGATTCAAAGGTAGTGTTGGAGTGGACCAATGGGAAATATAACTTGGACATTACAACTCTTGGGCACTGGAAACAAAGGGTTAGGTACTTATTTAACTTCTTCACTGACATTAGGATTGGATATATCTATGTGGAATTGAATGATCAAGCGGACGCTCTCCCAAAAAAAGGACTAACTACACAATTGGGGTCTATCTATGTGGCAAAATATGATGTTGGTAGCCAGTGTTTTTTGGACAGTTTCCTCTCTACTAATATTTTTACCTTTTATCTAGTACTATCTGATCATGTATGTGAATATGTTTATCAGCTATAGTTTTTCAATCATTTGGATATATTGAACAACCTTAGACATTTCCATATCTTAGTATATTATGAAGGATATAAACACTTTATTTTGATATAAAAATGCTAGTTTTTTCTTGTTGAATAAAAAGAAACAAAGATCCACTACTAAACCAACTAACAAATGAAAGTAACACCCCAAATAGCACTACTTACCACTAATGAGTTTCCCAAGGGAAGTGAGTAGAACAATCCATAATCCTATCAAATAGTGTCTCATATAACTTACATCACAACCCATTATATACTAGCCATATAATATACTATACTATAGATTTATAATATATAGAGAGAGATTTATAGGATATCACCATTTAATCTTACTATATATATAGGATATATATGCTACTATCCCTATAAATATAATATACTAAGCATATAGGATATCAGATATGGTATAAATCCTACTATCCCTATATATATATTTTACGGATACATAAATATTCTATATACACTAATATATCCTATCCTATATATATTGTAATATATTAGGATCTTAATATGATACTATACCAGTATCCTCATATATTACTATCCTAATATATTAAGAGGATACTATACCTTATACCTAGATCCTAATATATTAGCTAATAATATAGTAATATATAATCCCTATAAACTAGTAGTGTATAATCTTTATATACACTACTAAAATATCTCTAGGATAGGAGACCTAATAGCAATAATAGTGGCTGGTTAGTACGAGTTTTGTTTGATGCTATTGGTTTGGTGGATAACAAGCAATTATTACCTTCTCTAAACTAAAAAAGCCTCTAGTTGTTTTTTGTTTTTTCAACCAAGTCTGGCTCACCTGGTTTCTCAAGTAATAAGTTTGGATACTTGTAAACACTTGGGGTAGAAGCATCACTTTACATCGGTTCAAAAATCTGCATATATTCCCCTCCATTTTCATTTGCTTCATATAATCCCCTACATATATTCCCCTCCACAGGTCTTCATATGTCTCGAAAAGTGCTCACTTGTCATGAATGAATCTCCTGAATGCCTTGCATATTTCTATTTCCCTGGTTTTAGGCAAGCACACCCTTAAATCTGATAATGAAAGGCCATTAGTAATAACATTGAAAGATGCCAACTAGGCTATTTGTAATAGCATTGAAAGATAACTAAGGGGAGTGAGGGGGTGATGCTCGTTGGAAGTTGGAACATATGATGAATCCTTGAATATATCAATTTGTTATGCAAGAGATGATTGCCTTTGGTGCCAAGGAATATATTCCAGGATCTTCAATTGATTTCATGGAGAGTGATAATTATTTTGGGACAGGTGACCCTTTGGAGGTTGCTTGCTTTAAAAGGTGGGATGTGTTGTTTGAATTTCATTTCATGGCTCTGGGAAGGAATATTTGCATGAGTACAAAAATTCCCCAAGGGTCATGAAAATCGACATCGGTTATCACACATCCTTTATGATGGGTCAATTAGTTGATGAACAGGGGGTTCAGTGAATTTAGTGCTAAGCAGTGGATTCAATCAAGGCAGTGCTTCAGAGAAAACAACTTAACATTCAAGTGCCTGATCATACGATCCCTTTTATGACTTCAACATATCAATAAATGAAAGGATGAGAATTTCATTGAACTCTGTTCTTTGAGGTAATATATGAAACATTGCAAGCAAATTCTCCTAAGTCCAGTGTTTCTATGATGTGGCCTAAATGAGTTTTTGAGCATGCACTTTCAACAATTATTCAATCTAAGGAAAATGAGGATGGAATTGTGATCCACCACAACCCATCAAGTTAGCGGATGAAGGAGGGAGTTGGTCCTGAGAGTGATCTCCAATAGGTCATTGATTAAGTAGCTGACAAAGAAGTATGTGTGCCCCAAAATCTATTTCCTCGTTATCCCAGCAAAATGAAAAAAATTGGGTGCGGGGGACATGGTAATTCTGGTAGTAAGACTAGTTGTGTCGAATAGCCCACCAAAATGAAAAAAAAATGGTACAAGGTAGATGGTAATTCTGAGGGTAAGACTGGTTGTGTCGAGGCTTGAAAATGCCCGAAAATATGTAAGGATCCAAGGACACTCCATTGTAAATATACTCGTTTGCTTAAGGTAGATTTTGAAATTCACATAGTTATTAATAAGCTGTTATTCACATAGATTTTGAAATTCACATGGATTACACATCGTTTTTTAATAAGCTGTTATTCTACAAGGTAAACGCACGTCATTTTTAAAATAAGTTATTGAGGACCGAGGACAAACAGTGGTAATACCTGTAGTGTACTCCCCAACCAGATTACCATTAAAAGCTAGTTTCACACTGGGTTACACATCTCAGTCTATTCTAGAGAACCAGCATTCAAAAAATTACTATGTTGAGAATTGCGATTTGGCAAGATCAATTAAAACCAATCATATCAACATCCAAAAATTGCACCAGATCATCATTTATAAAGAATCCATTTCTTGAACCACCCCTCTTTCAAAAACTTGGTATAGGAGAGGAAATAATATTAATCTTTTTACAAATCAATGCCCTCAAACCAGAATTTGGGAGAGGAGAGGAACAGAAATCCTTTTACAAATCAACAACTTCAACCCAATCCATAGTAACTCAGTTGGTCAGCAACTTCAACCCAATCCATAGTACCTCAGCCTGTGACCTAGTATTACCACTGCAGGTTTATTGAAATTGTGGCAAGCATTGCAGGTACTCAATCCATAGTAACTCAGTCGGTCAGCAACTTCAACCCAATCCATAGTACCTCAGCCTGTGACCTAGTATTACCACTGCAGGTTTATTGAAATTGTGGCAAGCATTGCGGGTACTCTGAAATTGTGGCACCTATCCACAATATTTTATAAGATATTTGAATACAGAAACGGAGACTTCTGGGTTAACAAAACGTATATCAAAACATGAAAGCAAAACAATAATAAACACACATACCTTCACCCAGATGATGAGCCTTTTTGTACGTGTTTTTAAATAATCACAGAACTGAAGCAATGCATACGGCAATTGACAATGACAATGTGAGACAGCAATTTACCCTACATACCCAATTTGGGAAAACTACAATTTGGAAAAATAGCTTGGAATGCCGATGCTCAGTCTATTATTATCATTATTAGTGTTTATAAAGAATCAGAGTATCATAGCTCGATACACATACTTTCACACAGTTGATGAGCCTTTTTATTTCTGTTTGAAATAAGTAATCACAACACTGAAGCAATGCACACAGAAATTGACAATGACAATGTGAGACAACAATTTACCCAGCAAACCCAACTTGGGAAAACCACAATTGTGGAAAAACCAGATTGAAATGGTGATGCTCAGTCTATTATTATCACTATCAATGTTTATAAAGAATCACAGAGTATCATACTCTCTTTGATATTAACAGTCTCCTGTTACAAGAAATATCATTGTAAATTTCTTCCAAAGAACCCCTATTAACAGTCTCCTGTTACAGCAAATATCAGTCATTGTTCATTTCTGCCAAAGAACCCCTTTCTCATTTTTGAATTTTTCAGCCTGCATTTAATAGGCAGTGGTCACTTTTACGTTAAAGGGTGAAAGTAGTAGCCCCTTTCTCATTTTTCAGCCTGCATTTAATGGGCAGTGGTCACTTTTACATTAAACGGTGAAAGTAGTAGCCCCTTTCTCATTTTCAGCCTGCATTTAATAGGCAGTGGTCACTTTTACATGAAGGGGTGACCATAGTAGCTTTGCAACTTGAAGCCGTTGCCGAGTATGTGGCCAGCATAAGCATGAATCATTTGGTTCTTTCTCATTTTTCAGCCTGCATTCAATAGGCAGCGGTCACTTTTATATGAAGGGGTCACGATAGCAGCTTTGCAACTTGAGACTGATGCTTGTAACAAAAATTCCACAGTAGCATTCCAACTTTGAGGCCTCTGATTACAACAATAGTTTTATAGGCCATGTCAGCTTCTCAAGGTGTCTGGGTAGCTCATTTCCATACTTTAAGTTCACCCATTCCATCACCAGTGAAAAATAAATATGAAGGGGTCATGATAGCGTCTTTGCAACTTGAGACTGATGCTTACAACAAAAATTCCACAGTAGCATTCCAACTTTGAGGCCTTTGATTACAACAATAATTTTATAGGCCATGTCAGCTTCTCAAGGTGTCTAGGTAGCCCATTTCCATACTTTAAGTTCACCCATTCCATCACCAGTGAAAAATAATCCGTCAGGTCCAATCTGAAATGCTCGCACTTCATTTCTTGAGAATGCTCTACCTCGTTCATGAAACCTGGAAAAAACAATAAATGTTTATTATACCCCAAAAAATAGCCAATAGGAGAACATTTGGGCAAAACATACATTATTGTCTCTACATCAATTACAAAACTGACAAGGTCAATCCATAAACGAGTGCATGCAAAATTTCCTAGTGCCTGAAATATTTTTAAAACAAGAAGTAAATGATCCTCAAATAGCCCAAACCAAAATCAAAACTACTGCCATTCTCAGAAAAAACATATAAACCAGATATGGGAGATGCCCATCGGAGGGAACATACTAAAGCATCCTTCCGGCAGTCGAGTAAAATCGTAAAAAAGATATGGTTTAAAGTTGTATTAAAACCATATATGGTTGTAAATTGTGAAGACAAGAGTAGAGAAAAGTGTAATATCAAAGCAGGAAGGCTTTGTGAGACGAAGTTGTTGATGTTTTGGGTAGCATTGGGAGTATTCTCACGTATGGTGCAAGTGGGCTAAGCCATGGGACTTTGCACCTATATACCCATGGTATTCTGATAACCCATGGTATTATGATCCATGGTATTACACCCCTTGTATGGTGCAAGTGGGCTAAGCCATGGGACTTTGCACCTATATACCCATGGTATTCTGATAACCCATGGTATTATGATCCATGGTATTACACCCCTTGGAAAAGTATAAGTACAACGGTGTGTGATTCATTCTTGTCATCGTGTGGCTTGGCAAGAGACCAATTTTCACATGAGGACAAGGTCGAGTAGGCCTTAAATCTTTGAGGGCCAGGAGGGCCACAGCAAGGTGGCTGAGTAAGAGAGTAGACACTAAATCTTTGAGGCCCAGGAGGGCCTATGGAAGGTGGCTGAGTAAGAGAGCATTGTGACAGCCCTGGTTACCCATTTCTGTTTTAATTTAGATTAAATAAATTAGACATGCGCTGAGACAAACGGACATTGATTCTAGGGCTGAGGAGGTAAATTGCTTGGGATTTGGTTGGTTTTGAAAGCCATGAAGGCTGACAGATGTTCACAAAAGGTACGGGTTTTCTAACTGCCAGCAGAGAGATAAAGGACAGGGAATACGATTTATTGCAACAACATGCATGATGCCAGCAAAGGGGGACAACAATTTAGGAAGACAGGACAACGCAATGAAGAATCAATTGGTGACTGGGTTGCGTAATTGGTCATTGGACTATGCAGTGGTTAGCTTAGCAACCACTGTAACAAGAATTTCAAAGGCAGAAAAAAATCGAGGGGACAAGGAGATGGGAAAAAAAAAACGAGGGGACAAGGAGATAGGTGTCACTATGTGGTTGGCCTGGGGAGAGTCTAGTAAATCAGGAAAACAAAAAACCGGATTGGGGAAGAATTCAAAAGGAGGGGACCTTGAAGTGTGAAAAGGTGTGGCATAAAGTAGCAAGCATTGTTAGAGGATGTCAAGGGGGGCGTAATAATGGGTTTACTGCGTTAGGGGCACTGGTTTTGTATGCTATGTGATAGAAAGAGCCGGGGTTGCACGTTTTACGATTGTATGGAGTATTTTGCCATAACCTGTGCATTAAGAATCAATCATAGAATGGATCATGAGCACTATTGCCTAATGTATGCAACTGAATATAGAGCATTGGTTGTTTTGGTGTGAAATGCGATGAAGATAAAAAAAAACGAGTGGGCTGAGTGTATGGTGTGCAAGGGCAATGCATTGCAGTGGTTGTGTGTTTTACAGTTACATGAGTTCAACTGGAGTTTTTAAGGTGTCGGCATGATGTTGCAAGCCTTCAAGAAGAGTCCTGTGCATATGGAGCGAAATCAGAGCGTGAGCTTCGAGATCGTTGTATATCCATGTATGGTATGCAAGTTGAAGGCCTGATCATATGTGACAGTAAGTTAATGTTTTAGAACAGATGCAATTTAAGCATGGACTGTTGGAGTTTGTGCACCTTGGGTGCAAGGAATATTCAATATACTACAGAGCTGAACCAATGTGCCTGAGCATTGATCAAGGTTTTGCAAAGTGTATAACAGAGTTTGTTACTTCTATTTAGAACAAAATGTTCTACTGTGCTGATATAGTTCTTGTAGGATTACGAGAAGCGTTGCAATTATGTCTCTGGAATGGTGTAGTTGATGTTTTTTCATGGAGGCATGGATATCCTTATGATTTTCCTTTGAGGGTGCTATGGTAAATTATTCAGGGTGGAGGTAGACTAGACCTCTAGAAATTCCTGGTTCACTAGTAGACTGATTTTGCCCCTAGTGCAGCCTCCTTGGCCCTAGAATCTCGTTCTGGAGTGATTGGGATGCAAGAAAGACTGTTGCGCAGCCCAATCTATGGTTGGGTGGTGAGTTGCAGTCTTTGGCTCGACTGCCCAATCTCAGATTCGAGATAAGTATACCTCTTGTTGCTTGGTATAATGAATCTCAGGTTATGCATGTTATGATTGTTTACATGGTTGTGGATGCCCAGATTGATTGTTTACATGGTTATGATTGTTTACAACAATCACAGAGTGAATTGACCATTACCTTCTTTGCAGATTTAGGTGGATTTTATGGCTGCCTCAATTTCCCACATTACTAGATTCCTCACAATAGAGTCACCAGGTGAGGCATTAGACCTTATTTTTATTTAGCACTGCTGGTTACCACTTCAAACTGAGAAAATAATATCTATCAAAGAGACCAAAATAAGGTGCAACAAGTTGTCCATTGTGTCCCAATTTCCATGTGTTTAAACTTTACTTCATTGCATTCAATTAGGCAAAAGAGAAAGGACGATGATGTTGAAATATGTAACTAGGTTCGGTCTTCATAATGAAATATGTAATCATGATTTTATGTTTTGATGTAATGAGAAAAATAAATTTATTATTGTTATTCTTGAGGCATGGGCTTCATGCTCAAGGGAAAATTATTTTTAATTCAAGCACCCATTGTGTGATTCTAGGGTTTTTCATTGAGTCTACAAGTAAATTGAGTCATTGTTATGTATGAAAGACATTTTTGGGCATGTCACATATTGTAAAGAAAATTTATTTGAGTAAAAAGAAAGCCAAAATACCCTCCAAGGCCTCGTCACGATGCAATGATCAAGTCGGCCTACATGAAGGGGTAAGTTGACCTAAAGATAACAGTTCATACCCCTCAAAAGTGTATAAATAAGAAGGAACTTGACCTCATTTAGACAGACTCTCAAGCAAGTTCGATCTCCTCAAGAAAGTAGCTAGAAAAGGGCAAAAAAGAAGAAGAAGAACAAGATCAAAGTTTTGGGTCTCTCTCTCCCCCTCATGCTAGGTTTTCTACAATTGCTGGGCCAATTGAAGTGTTGGAAAGCTACTAGGCAAATTGAAGTATTGGAAAGTTTTTGGGCAAGTCAAAGTGCTGCTGGGAAAGTCGAAGTGCTAGGAAAAAACTATTGGGTCGAAGTTTCAAAAGAATTTGCTAGGCAGGCCAAAGTTGCAAAAGAATTTGTTGGGTAGGTCTAAGTTCCAGAAGAATCTACTGGGAAGGTCAAAGTTGCAAAAGAATCTGTTGGGAGGTCAAAATTGCAGAAGTTGCTGGAAGGAAAGCTCGCTAAGGAACAAAGGTTTGACTTGGTCGTGGAGGGTCTTTGTCAAGGGTCATAGGTCTTGGAATTTGTCAATTGAAGATTCTATAATGAGAGAATAATTTGTGTGGGTTTTCCTCTTAGTTGGAGAGGTTTTGGCCCTGGATGATCGCCTATATCTTGTGTCCTTTGTCTCATTGTTTTGTATGGTTTCGTAGTTGTTTGATGAAGAGAATACTAATAATAATCAAGTGAAAGAAGAAGATAATCAGGTTAAGTAAAAACACATCATGAGTAGTTATCAAAGAAGAGAAATCACCTAATCTAGATGCCCATATATTTCTCAACATGGTATTAGAGCTAATGTGACTAGATCAAGCAAAGGCAACTTAAAGAAGGAAACTCAATGGCCGAAGCACTAGAATATCATCAAGAGAATCAATCATCAAGAATGGCCATTCATCTCAAGGATCATCACATCTCAAAGGAAGGAGACCTCAAAACCCTAGCACATCCAAAGAAGGGTCATATACTTGAAGCAATCTTGAAAAGATCACATCATCATCACAAAGAAAAAATCTACAGAACCCTACCTCCACTTAAACTCATTGAAGCATCTTGAAGTCTATAGATCCAAGGGAAGCAAGAAGAAGTGTAGTCATCATCATCAAAGAATCAAGGTGATCTCCCTCTCTTTGAAGGATCACTTTTGAAGGAAGACATCTTCATCAAGAAGACATCTATTATCAACATCATCATCTAAATCAAGAAGGCATCAAGTTGAAGATATTGTCTTCAAGGAGCATCTTCACTTGACGAGTACCTCTATATTTATGACTAAATCTGCTATCAAAATGACTTCATTTTGCAAGGAAAGCAACAAACTGGTTGGGTCATCAAACTACTTGCATGGAAGAAGAGGACAGATTTGATCCTCATAGAAAAGGAAGTCGCTGAACATGTTAAGCGTACAATCACTAAACCTCCAAAGGAAGAAGCTCAAGCTTTTGCAAAGTCTATGAAGGGGAAGTAAGGGCTCAAAGGATTCTCATAGAATCCATCAAGGATCCAATGGACATATCCGAGAAAGGTTGTTTCATAAAATCCGAAAACCGTCTTTAGGATCACGCTTAGCGGTTTCTGGAAACAAGGACGAGTGGTGTCGAAACAACTATGGACTGTCAATTTGTTCGATGAGTAGTTTGAGGATACTTCTTATGGGACCACTGCTTTGCATAAGTTTCGTGTACTTCGTGTTGCCGGGACTCCATTGATTTGAGCACTGTAATTGTGAACCATTGATCTGGAACACTAACGTTGCTGACCATTGACTAAGTTTTATGTTCTCTTATGTTATTTTTGCAAGTACCTTTCTCTCCAATCAGATTTTGTCTTCCAACCCTATTAATGGGTATAGCCTCCCCACATTTATATCATGAGCCCTAAGAAGTAACCTCAGCTCCTTTGCTTTATGCATACCTACCATCCAAACCATCAAAGATCATGGTGAACTCTGACTTCGATTGTTGATTAATGAAGTCGGTACTTGGCTTGAAACCTTCGAATTGAGCCTTGGCTCATCTTTTTAATTTTATGTCGCGTCACAATTATGTTGAGAGCATAATAGTGTTTGTGCCCCAAAAATTTATATATATATTTTTTAAAACAGAAATTATAAGCATTGGCTTCAGCAAAAGCAGTAAAACTTGTGCAAACCTATTTCATAGCCTTGTTAGAACAACCTTCATTAAAATGAGCATCCTTTAATTTTAATTACTTGCCCAAGTTCACCTGCAATTTAGATTTTTCTGATCGTGCAAGATTAGGCTACAACATATAGATTTGATAGATTAGGTCATGTAATCATATAGTTGTTGATGTCATGGGTAAATGCTCCACCTTGTGAGAATGATCAAGGATTTCTTCCTTTGAAAAATGCGTGAAAGAAAGGTTCACATATTGAAAAGATGAAATCAACATAACATGTCCTCATATGGAATATGAGGTGGTTGACAATCATGATGAAGGAACTTTGTCAAGAAGTTCATGGGGAAGCAATATGTGAAGGAAGAAAGAAGAGATCATAAAAGTTGCAACTATGGTCTCATAAGATAAGGAATCAACATCCGATAGAGAATCTGATGTAACATCTCCATGAAGAAGGTATGAAGACCTTGATAACATCTATAAAAGAAAGAATACCCTTGACACATGAAGTCTTGGAGATGTGTTTATGAATGTGCAATATGTTGTAGGCAAGCAAGATGTCATGATAAAAGGCCATCACAAAAGGTAACTTTGATTTGATGTTCATTTTTTATTTTTGAACAACATCTGGATGGTTTGATACAACGCTACTGAAAAGAGGGTTGTAGATGTCACCTTCAACAAGCACTCATGTGGTTCGATGGAAGATTCTAAGATAAACATGAATTGGAGGAGGTAATTGTATAAAGAAAAACCAGATGTGGACTAGAAGATCACTTTTCGATGAAAGAAGGATGCCATGACTGATGTAGCTCGTGAAGGAAAGTGATGGATGGCCGATGCCCTACGACTGATGAAGGATACATAATAAAAGGATGGACTTCATGACATCAAAAGGAGCCCCACAAGGAGATGAGCGTCCCATGAGCTCCACCAATAGCAGAAAGTTGCTGGAAGCAAGTCCCTAGTTAAGAGGGAGCCTGGACAAGTCCCTGGATAAAAGGGAGCTTGAGTGCATTCATGTTATAGTAATGGTTATATCTCCCTAGTTGAGAGGAAGAGATAGACACGTCATTGATGTCTTCACATTGGGAAGAAAGTATGGAGGATTGCGTAAGCATATGACATCCGATACTCTTTGAGGATGAGGTAGGGCATCCAAGATAAGGGTAGTCGAAGAGGATCGATATTCTTTGAGGACTGGGAATCCAAGATAAGAATAGTCCTAGAAGGACATACTCTGTGAACATCCGTGTGGGGCATGTACCTTGAGAGACAAAGATGATGGTGTTTATAATTCATTGGTCTCGCCAGCATTGTGCTCTGATCTTGTGGAGAGATAGAGTTGTTAGTCAAGGCCTTGCTATGTGGCAATGCTGGATGATATGATGCTAAACAGATGGGTTACCAATCCGACTCTTCTTATAAGAATTCTTTATATTAAGAATGTCCAAGTACCTTGTATGGATTATGAATACCTCCCTTGAAAAGAGAAAGACCTTTAGATCCCATTCCCAGTATGGTACATTGGGAATTGACTCTTCACAGTAACCACCTCTCCTTATTAGGGTGATAAGGTGGGGGGGGGGATGGAACTGCTTGGAAATGAGACTCCAAAAAAAAAAGGAAAGAAAAGAGAGAGACCTTTAGATCCCATTCTGTTAATTTTAGGCAACAATGGTATGTTCTATGCTTTAGAGCAATTTTACTTCAATTTTTTTTATGAGCCCAATATCAATTTCAGTTTAGCAATCACATAAACATGTAAGTAAAATGCTAATAGAACATAAACATAAACAATGGAAGACAAGCTAAGACAAGAAGACACAAGATGTGGCACCAGCCAAGGACAACCCCAATGTGGGGAAACCCTTGATCAAATCTTCTTTTAGTCTTCAATAGTTCAGCAGAGAGAGATAGTACAATTTACAAATTCTAATAATTTATAGCAGCAGCAAAAGAGCCCTAAACAGAAAAGTCAACGCTGGTGAACAGGGCAGATTTCTTCCTCAATTCATCTTGGTCAAATCCAGTAAACTTTGGCTTCCAACAGCAAGTCTAATAAGCCCAAAACAGTGCGAAAAAGTCTAGTCAAAACTGGTCAACAAAAGTCAACCCTGTGGCCAGCCCTATTACAGTCAACGCTAGTCAAACAAGAGGTCATATGGCCTTGGTTCTTGTACCGAGATTTGCGGCCTGCACGGAAGAAATTCCTCCACCCAAAATCGCACCAAAAACAGGTCAACGCTTTGTCAATGCAGTCAAAACAACCTCTACAAATTCGGGCAACGTTGGTCAATGGTTTGAACAGAAAAGTACACTCCTTCACACGTGTGGAGAGCTACCCGGAAATCGATACCCAATCATGTGAGCAGAGAGAGATGCCTGAGAAGTGAAGTATCTCCAAATGAGGATGAGGCGTCGTGTATTTATAGGCTAACGTTGAGTATGAATAGATGTGACTGTTGGGCTTTTGAGCCTAAATGAGTTTGTTGGCTGGCCTTGATAATTTGTCCATAATTAAAATAAATTCTTAACTTCATTTGTACATGTCAGAATCAGATGATCTTTAAATCAATCCTACACCTCTTCGAGAGAGGAATCTAATAAAAATATCAGTTGTCATAAATAAGATGACCCATGTGGAGTTTGGCTCTAGTTGCCAATTTTAACACTCCCTCTCAACTAGGGAGAACTCCACCTGCTAATCCATTTGCCAATTTGTACTATCTTTGCCATCCATGCACTGCTCTGTTGAACTATGAAGAAGAAGTGATTGAGAATGTATCATACCATTCTCTACTGACCGGATGTCAATCCCAATCAAAAGAGATTGTCTCATACCACTCTTACTGACCTGAAGTCAGTTCCAATCAAAAGAGACTGCCTCATACCACTCTCACTGACCCGAAGTCAGTTCCCATTGATCCCAAATCAATATCGGACATCCTAGCATAGGGAGTATGGTAGTACAAAATTTGTCCATTGGTAGTACTATGGTCCCTATCCTCATTTCTTTACTCATTGGCCAGATGAGAGGTACTTCCCATGAATCCCAAATTGCATGGGTAGGATGTCTCGGCAGGAGAAGGATGAACCACTCGTCCTGCTCACATGTCGCTAAGGGGTATCATAGGGGAAGGATGAACCATTCACGCTATACTCAACAAACCACTAGGGGAAGGCTAAACCACTCACCCTATAGTTGCTCATCGCTCCAAGAAGTACCCCAAGCCCCCCGTAGCTCCTAGAGCTCAATGTCCATCTCATACAAGACCCTCATAAGAGGGTCTCTCCACAACTCCAATTCGTTCTCGGAAGGCCAAGAATTTGACCTTCCCTAGGGGCTTTGTCAGAATATCGGCGACTTGCTCATTTGTCGCAATGTGATGGAGCCTTATTGCTCCTCGTTGAACCATATCTCGGATAAAGTGGTACCTGATATCTATATGCTTGGAGCAATAATGAAACATGGGATTCTCTAATAATAGGATCCCACTTTGGTCATCGCAGAGCATCATGATGGTATCCAGCACATGTTCACATAGCTCAATGAAGATCTTCCTCAACCAGACAGCATCACAAGAGGCCATACTAGCAGCTATGTATTCGGCCTCGACAGTGCTCAAGGCAACCGATTTTTGCTTCCTACTCATCCAGGATATCGAAGCAGAACCCAAAGAAAAATAGCATCCAGAAGTGCTCTTGCGATCCACCACACTGCCAGCCGAATTAGCATCAGAATAACCATGCAGCCTCACATTTCCAGCAGTGTTTCTCAGTCCATGAGTGATTGTACCTCGAAGATATCTTAGAAGATTCTTGGCGGCAATCCAATGTATGTGATGAGGCTCAACCATCTATTAGCTCAATGTGTTAACTGCAAAACATATGTCTGGATGGGAGTTCACCAAGAAAATCAGTGCTCCTATGAGTTGACGATACAAAGAAGCATTTCCCAATTCAGGTCTAGCAGCACTACCACATAACTTTTTAAAGTTAAGTTCCATCGGAGTAGTCACAACCTTGCAGTCCACCATCCCAAATCTTTCCAATATCTTACAACATATGTTCCTTGAGAGAGGAAAATTTCACCTGGATTTTGCTAGACCTCCAACCCTAGGAAATAGTGCATCGGTCCTAGGTCCTTCATCTCAAATTCAGAAGCCAACTCCCTCTTACATTTGTGAATGAGAGGATCTACAACTATCAGAAAAAGGTCGTCCACATAAAGTACCAGAATAAGAGGTTTATTATTTTCAACCTTAAAGTAAAGGTTCCGATCGGCTTCACTTCTAGTGAATCCCAGCTTCATTAAATAGTTATCGATCCTCTCATACCAAGCCCGGGATGCTTGCTTCAATCCACAGAGAGATTTCTTCAACTTGAATACATGAGATTCCCGATCATGAACTTCAAACCCCTAGGGTTGTTCCACATAGACTTCCTCTCTGATTGAACCATGCAAGAAGACGGTCTTGACATCCAATTGATGTAGTTTCCATCCTTGCGAGGCAACAAGGGCTATGATCGAGCAGATGGTGGTGTATAGGGCAACAGGTGAAAATATCTCATCATAATCTACACCTTCCTTTTGAGAGAAGCCTCAAGCAACAAAGCGAGCCTTGAGCTTTTCTGCACTTCCATCAGCTCCATGCTTGATTTTGTAGAGCCACTTAGAAGTGACCACCGATTTGTCCTAGGGTCTAGGGACCACATCCCAGACATCATTCTTCATGATTGACTCGTATTCTTCATTCATAACATCCTTCCATACTTGTTGCTTCATGGCTTCTTCGAATCATGAAGGCTTATTTTAAATGATAATGCTCATGGCAGTCAAATATCCTTGGTACTTGTTCAGCTTCTTGCTTTCACAAAAAGTCCCCCTTGGTGCAACGTGCCTCTCAGCATCTTCGAGAGTCTCCCTAAGCCATGAGGGTCTCCTCTTGGAGGAGGAAGGCTCATGAGGGATTGGATCAATAGGATCCATGGGTTCATCAACATCGAGTGTCGTTTCGTCCTCTTTTTCACCCTGATTTCCTGTGTCAGCTTCTTTGTCCTTCCTTAGGATAGGAAGGTTGTTGATCTTCCTGAGGACCATATCTTTGTCGAGGGTGACATCATGATTTATCTCAAATTCCTTTTGACAAACCACATAAATTCTATATCCCTTAGAATTTTCACTATAGCCCACAAAGGTTCCTTTCTTCCCAGATGCACCCAATTTGCTTCTTTTCTCTTTCGGCACATGAAAATATATGGGGCTTTCAAAAATTCAAAATGAGAGACATCGGGTTTATTACCAGTTGTTGACCTCTACTAGTGAACTACCCATGCAGTACACCCCCTTTTTCTTCGCAAAAAGGGGCAGCACCTGATCAGCGTGCCCGTGCCATCCTGCGGTCATCAGCAGCTTGATCAATCTAATTGTAAACCCAGTCTGCATGTATTAATTGTAAATAATTCTAGCAGATATGAGTCGTGTTGTAAATTGCCTAGGTGGACCTAACTTTCTTATGATAATCTATGTCCCGGAAGGTTTTTCGTCTCACCGATCCACGGATCGGCAGAGTTTTCCTTCAAACCTGACCCCAAAGCCGGGATAGATTTTGTCATTGGAATTTTAGGAGAATCCTAGTGTGTTGATCTGCTAGATTATAGTTGTGTCGTAGAGCTGGGTGATTTGTGAGGGTCTATGTTAAAGGGGGTTTTCTCCCTTAAGATGTAAATTGTTAAAGTCATGATGTAATGTGTCATGAGGGTCGGAAAATGTTTTAAATCCCCTCATGAGTCCTAAGTCCTAGGTCCTAGATGATGTTTCCAAAGGCTTAGTTCGATGATCCATTTTAAAAGGAATTAAGAAATTAAAAAATGAATAAAAATAATAATAATAATCAAAAAATAAAAATTTAAAAAAAATTAAAAAAATAAAAAATTAAAAAAATAAAAAATAAAAAAAATAAAAAATTATAAAAAAATTCATTAAATAAAGCAAAAACCCTAAATAATAAAATAATAATATTTTTTGTAAATGCATGCAAAATATCTTTTTTTTTAATAAAATCGACGGATGAGATTAAGAGATGTCTTGATCCTCATCGACGGTCGAGATCCCTTCAACATGGATCACTCGAACTAGCCGTTTGGATCATTTCCTTTATATAGGGTTTTAGGGGGTCATTCTAGATCATCTGATCTGTAAGTCAAAGACTGAAGAAGATCTCTTGTAAATCTGTTTCTGGTTAATAAAAGAAGACTTTGGGGTCCATATCTTGCTGGTGTTACTCTCTTGAAACGCTGTGAGATTGTCAAATTTTCTGTATATGTTATTTTCAGCCGTTAATAATAGCCTTTTTGTAGAGTATTGTGAGCACAGGTATCTTGCTCACTTGCTAGGGTTTGGGCGCTGTTAGGGTTTCTGAAGTAATGACAGATATCTCCATTACTTCCTGAGATCTAGCAGCATTTTTGCCCTCTTTACTGATGGTTGTTTTGAGCTGTGCAAAAACGTTTTCTGAAGGAATTTTGTGGGCGTTCGGGGAAGTTCTCGGCTGAACCAGCCACCTCCCACAAGCATTTTTTGCTGAGCCCAGTTGGATTTGATCCTGGGTCTATCATTCAGTTTTTTTTTTTAATTTGCATGAGAGATTTTTCTGAAGTTTTTCACAGTGAAAATATGAAAATCATTATTTCTTTAAATATTTACTGTGCTTATTGGTGAATCTGGCTGCTAAGGGGCCAAAATTTTGTAAATTATTTAACTGTTTTAGGGTTTCAAATTTTTTTTCTAACTTAGGGTTTCGGTTTTGTCTTCCTGCACATATTTTTATTGGACGTTTCATCACAGGTTACAGGTTTCTGTTCTGCTATCAATGAGATCAGACATCGGGCCAGGTAAAATCTACATATGTTGGGCACAGTTTGACGTGGCAGGAGTTTAAAGGAAAACGAAAATTGTTCCAGTGCAAATCTGATTGACGGGCCAGGTGTGTATTAATCCTGCGTGCGTGCTTCAAAGACCGTCCTGGCCTGCATATATGAGCCCTTACGTGCTGTACCATTGTCGTCGTCCAGCATTCAAAACTGCGTGGGACTGGATAACTCTGTCAAAACTTGGTGCTGCGTCCTCGAGCCTCACTCCTGCGTACCTGCAAACACCACAACGTATCACTTATTCAGTGTAATCATACCCACGCCAGCGTCTTCCCTTCTACCAAGCAATATCATCCGCCATCGATCATAGAGAGGACGTGGGTATCTCGCTTCCGCCATTGCACCCGCATCCTCCACGTCCACGCTACTGCTCCTCTTCAACATATATTTCGGCGCCGACACCTGCATTCAAACACAGTGTTAACGCAGAGCCAATCCGTCATTTTCGATAGCGTAGGTTGAGGTTAAAGCCAAAGTCGATTTCTGCTCAGGACGTGGGTAAGTTTGATTCGCGTATCGTGGAGTCTGGCTGGTATATTCATGCGCGTCACATTTTTTGGTTTATCATTGTTTCATTTTTTTTTTTAGTTTTGATTCGATTAATCTTTAGTTTTATTATGTTGATATATGCGTAGGTTTTGACTTAGGTTAAAATAGATTTAATTTTGTTTTTGTTAAGGTTTGGTCATAGATACGTATACATTTCCTTTTTTTTTTTTAATTTACATTTAGTTTGTTTTATTACGTTTTAGTTTTATTTTCTTAGAGTTTTGTCTAATTGCAATGTATGTTAGCATTTGACATTTGTTTTATTTTGATTTAAAGAAATTAAATAAAGAAAAGAAAAAAAAGGTCTCAAAATTTCTTTTAAGTTTTTTTTTTTTTTAGATTTAGATTTTAATTTTTTTTAAGGGCTTTTATTAGATTTAAATTAGATTTTAAATTTTGTTTTAAAAAAAAATAGTATATATATATATATATATAATAATATATATATATAAAAAAATATATATATATAAAAAAAAAAAAATCTTAGGGTTTTAGATTAATTTTTATTTTTAGGATATAATTTTTTTTAAAATTAGATTAAACTAGATTTTTTATTTCATTTGTTTAAAATAATAATAATAATAAATTCAAAAATAAAAAGTTCAATTTTATTTTAAGTTTTAGAATTTAAATATCATTTTTTGTTTTATTTTGTTTTAAAATAATTAAAAAATCATAAAAATTTCTTTTTTATCCTTAGTCTTTTAAAAATTTTCTTTACGTTTAGATTTTTTTTACTTCAAACTTTTTGTCGAGAAAATCTATAAAAGAAAATTTCATCGTGGAAAATTACTTTTGCTGGATTCAGTTGTTTTCAATCGTTATCTTTCATGCTGAGATCTAAAATTTTTCAAGTCGAGACGCGAAATTGATATCTGGTTCTTGTGGTGGTTTTGAGCATTTATCTTTTCGAAGTTTTCAGTTGTTGGATGTCATTTTGGTCGTGTGATTTAGCTGATGACAAATGATTGTTGTTCATATTTCATGTTCATCTAATAAGTAATCGATTTAATAACAATCTCTTAAGGCACTGGTCTGCTAAATTAATCAAATTCATCTAGTGCTTATCTTATCGTGTCTCGTGTCTCCCAACCAATTGTTTGCCAGTTGGTCTTCATTATCTCATAGGGTCTACCCCCCTTAGCCGCGGGAGACATGCTTAAAAGGAGGGATCGGGGATCAGAGTGACAGCCCCCAGTTTGAGCGTTGTCGTGTCAATCTGCGCGACAACAGCCTCTCTCAAAACCCTAAGGCCCACCTCCTACAACGTAGCCTCTCTCTTGCCACATGCTCCTCTCCATCTGCGCAATCCCTCCAAGTGTCTACGTGGGCCCCCTTCTCTACATGGTCCTTTGGCCCCCTTGGCTCCCCTTTTAAGTTACAACGTTGTGCTACTAGGGAGTGACTTTATTCAAAAAGTGAGTTATGTCCCCCTTTCCTCACCTTTTTATTTATAAATAACTATAAAAGGCAAAATTGAGCAAAATCGAATATTCCCATTAGCCATGGCTAATTAGGAAAGCCCAGATTGGAATTAGAAGTAACAGGTTATACAAATTACAACTAGAATCACCAATGGCACTGATAGGCAGCAATGGAGACAAAAATTTGAATGAACTATGGCACATGAGGATGAGACACTTACACCATGGGACTCTGAGAATTCTCAGGAAAATAGTATCAGGAGTTCCAGAATTGAGTACCGAACGAGATGATGTATGCAGAGGGTGCGCTTGGGGCAGGTATGCCAAAGCAACGTTTTCCAGAAGTAACTATAGAGCTAAGAGTGTGCTAGGATTGATACACTCAGACATCTGCGGACCGATGTCCGCAAAATCTCTTAGTGGTGCCGAATACTTCGTCACCTTCATCGATGACCATTCGAGGAAGACTTGGATCTACTCTCTGAAAACCAAGGATGAGGTTTTTGGTCGATTCAAAGAGTTCAAAGCTCTAGTGGAGATCTAACAGGGAAGAAGATAAAAGTGTTGCGTTCAGACAATGGTGGAGGGTATGTTGACAAGGACTTCACCGATTTTTGTGCTAAGGAAGGCATCAGAAGGGAGTGAACAACTCCTACAATCCGGAGTAGAATGGAGTAGCAGAAAGGAAAAACAGACTATTGTGGAAGCAGCTAGGGCAATGCTGTATGATCATGATATGCCCAAATTCCTGTGGGTGGAAGCATGCAACACCACAGTTTATGTCCAAAACAGGACTCCACATACAACATTGGGCAAAATGAATCCGGAAAGGGTCTTCACTAGGAAGACACCTGAAGTCAGTCATTTCAGAATATTTGGGAGTTTAGCATATTGCCGTATTCCCGAGGAAAAGAGAAAGAAATTAGATCAAACTGCTAAAAAGGGATATCTTGTGGGATATAGTGAGAATGCTAAGGCATATAGAATCTATCTTCCAGGGAGTAGGAAGGTAGTAGTTCAACGGGATGTAAAGTTCATGGAGGACAGAGCTTTCAGGAAATCTTGAGAAACTCCTTCTGAGGAGCAGTCAAAAGACGAGCCGTTTGTCCAACCACTTCGACCAGCGGAAACCAGTACCAAAAATTCTCCTGAAGACAAAGCTTTAGAACAAGAGGAATCTTAGGAAGAGGAAGAGTTGATAGATGTGCCCACTACCAGTGGAAGAATGAATAGGGAACTCCGACATATTCTACGGGATGCAGAGGACTTCATTGGTGCAACCAAGAATAATAAGAGGGAGGGAAGACAACCAGACAAATACCAGGCCTTAGTAGCTTAGGTTGGGGAACCTTCTGGTTTTCAAGAGGCCGTTTAGCATCAAGTATGGGTAGATGCTATGGTGGAGGAGTACAATTATATAATGGTCAATGATGTTTGGGAAGTGGTACCTAGGCCTCAAGACAGGTCAGTGGTAGGTTTCAAGATGGATCTACAAGGTCAAATATGCTGCAGACGACAGTGTGGAGAAATACAAAGCCAGGTTTGTGGCTAAGGGGTATGCTCAGAAGGAAGGGATAGACTACGAAGAAACTTTTGCCGCAGTAGCTAGGTATACTTCTATTAGAACCGTGATATCTCTTGCAGCACAGATGGGGTGGGAGATTCATTAGATGGATGTCAAGACGACATTCTTGAACGGGGTAATAAAAGAGGAAGTATACATTGAACAACTATAGGGTTTTGAGATACATGAGAAGAAATCTTATGTATGCAGATTAAAGAAAGCCTTGTATGGGCTTAAACAAGCACCTAGAGTGTGGTACGGTCGAATTGATGGCTACTTGCAGAAGTTGGGGTTCCTCAAGAGTGACGCAGATGCTAATCTCTACTATCCTGTCGTAGAGAATGAGCCTCTAATCCTAGTGTTATATGTGGATGATCTTTTCGTGACATGTCATCCAGGTTCATCAAAGACTGCAAGAACCTAGCCATAGAATTCGAAATGAAGGATTTGGGATAGATGCATTATTTCCTGGGGTTGGAAGTTTGGCAGCAGAAGGGTGAGATCTTGCTTGGACAAGGGAGATATGCTACAAAGATCTTGAAGAGATTCAGGATGCAGGACTGTAGACCTATGGCTACTCCAATGATCACCAACTGAAAGAAGATTGATGCATCAAAAGATAAAGATGTTGATCCCACCTTGTACAGGCAACTTATAGGGTCCCTGATGTATCTGGTCAATACCAAACCAAACATTTGTTACGCTGTCGACACCCTCAATCAGTTCATGGTGGAACCAAAGAGGGCGCACTGGGCAACAACCAAACATGTTCTCATGTATATACAAGGAATAGTCAAGCATGGACTATTGCACACCCAAGGCAATGACATCAGGTTGAGTGGGTTCACTGACGCAGATTGTGTTGGAAGTTCAGTGGATCGGAAAAGTACGACTGGGTACTGTTTCAACATTGGATTAGGAATGACCTCCAGGTGTAGTAGGAAACAAAAATCTGTGGCTTTGAGCTCAACTGAAGTAGAATATATGGCAGCTAGCACAACTTCATGCGAAGCCATATGGCTTAGGAAACTGCTTGTGAATCTATTTAGGAAAAGGATGGAAGCGACCAGGATCTTGTGTGATAATCAGAGTTGCATCAAGCTCTCTGAGAATCTAGTATTTCATGATTGGTCGAAGCACATTGATATTAGGTGTCACTTTGTCAGAGATCGTGTCCAATGAGGAGTAGTACAGTTGAGGTACATTCCTACAGGAGAACAGGTGGCAGACATCCTCACCAAGGCTCTAGGAAGAACAAAGTTTGTTTATTTCAAAGAGAGGATGGGGATGGTGAGGAATCCATTTCAATAGCGGAAATAGGTAAGTGTTGGGAGTTGTAGTGCAGCAGTTAGCAGTGGCAGAGCTATGGGTAACATGATGCAACATGTTGAGAGGAAGTTGCAACACAGATCTAGCAGTGGCAGTGGCAGTGTCGTGGGCAGCAATACAGGAAGCAATAGTGTAGGGGATGTGAGGTAGCAGTCCAAGCATCAGCACAGGTACCGATGCAGAGGATCAGTGTGATGTTTCTATGGTGAAGCATTACTAGAGCACATTCGTCGCTAAGAGGGAGTGTTGATTTTTTGTTAAATTATGGTATGTTCAATGCTTAGAGTAGTTTACTTATCTTTCTTATTATTATCCACAGATTAGGAATCACATGTACATAAGTAAAGTGCAGATGGAACATTAAACGATCAACAGAAAACAAGCCAAGACAAGAGACACAAGATGTGGCGGCTAGCCAGGAACACCCCAATATGGGGAAACTCTTTGATCAAATCTTCTTTTATCTTCAATAATTCAACAGAGAGAAATAGTATAAAAATCTGATTTATATCAGCAGCAACAAACCGTAGATTAGCGACATCAGCATCATTGGCATCAGTAACATCGGCATCAGCATCATCGGCATCAACATTATCGCCATTAGCAGCATTAGTGGCATCGGCATCATCGACATCAACGGCATCAACATCATTGACATCAACGGCATCAGCCCTAAACTACGACAGTCAATATCTTCCAAACCGGAGGTCAGATCACCTCGATTCCTGTGCCAAAAATTGCGGATTTCCAAGGAGAGTCAGCTTCACCTACTGCGCAGTCAAGAGAGAGAGGATGCTGGTCAAAGTTCCAATATGCATTTTGTAAACCCTTAGAAAATTGCGTCCTTCCTTCCCACGTCTGAGAGAGAGACCTATCTGTGCGGGAGAGAGAGAGAGACTCTTTTCTACGCAGAAGAGAGAGATGGATAAGAAGTGTGTGTCCAAATGAGGAGGAGACATCCTGTATTTATATGCAAACGTTGATGATGAATAGATGTGTTTGTTGGGCTTCTGAGCCTACATAAGTTGTTGGCCGACTTTGAAAATTTGTCCATAAAAAATATTATCAACCATGAATAAGGTGATCCTCATGGAGTTTGGCCCTAGTTGCTAGTTTTAACACTCCCTCTCAACTAGGGAGAACTCCATCTGTAATTCCTCTGACCATTGCTACTATTCATCCATCAAATGCATTGTCTTGAACAACTTGACCCCTGCTCTGCCTTGTTATGCTTTGCTTTGCCTTGCTATGCTATGCTCTGCTCTGCTCTGTTCTGCTTTGCTCGAACTATGAAGAAGAAGAAGAAGTGGTCGAGGATGTATCATACCATCCTCCACTGACCTGAAGTCAGTCTCAGAGTGTATACCACTGGTCCCAGACTAGTCCTTCACTGACCCGAAGTTAGTGTCATAGTGGGTACCACTCTCACTGGTCCCAGACCAGTATCATTGATCCCAGATCAATGAAGGTCATCCTAGCATAGGGAGTACGGTAGATACAACAATGCATCCAACGGTACTACTATGGTCCCTATCCTCATTTCCTTGCTCATTGATCAGATAAGAGGTACTTCCCATGAGTCCTAGATTGCATGGGTAGGATGCCTTGATAGGCGAACTAATCACCTGGTCCACAGGTGAGCGAATCATCCTGTCCCACAAGAGAGTGAATCATCTTGTCCCACAGGAGAGCGAATCATCTTGTCCACAGGAGAGCGAATCATCCTGTCCAGTGGATGCCACAGAGAACTAATCATCTTGGCCTATAGGAGAACGAATCATCCTTTTCCACAATCGCCATGGAAAACACATCATCTAGGCCCATAGGAGAACTAATCATCCTGTTCCATAGTTGCCATGGAGAACGAATCATCTTGGCCCACAAGAGAACTAATCATCCTGTTCCATAGTCGCCACAGGGTGTCATAGGGGAAGGTTGAACCTTTTATCCTGTACAAAGTGCACCAACAGGGGATGATGAGACACCCTGTGGTCATATGTCGCTCCAAGAAGTACCCCGCGCCCCTTGGAGCTCCTAGAGCTCAGTACATCATACTTGACCCTCATTAGAGGGTCTTTGAACGACACCAAGTCATTCTCGGAAAGTCAGTAATTTGACCTTTCCTAGGGGCTTTGTCAGAATGTCAGCGATTTGTTCATCTGTACCGATATGTTGGAGCCTTATTGCTCCTCGATGCACCATATCTCGAATATAGTGGTACCTGATATCAATATGCTTGGAGAAATCATGAAATATGAGATTTTCTGATAAACGGATTCCGCTCTGGTTGCCACATAGAATCACAGTGGTATCCAATGTAAATCCAAATAGCTCACTGAAGAGCTTTCGCAACTAGACTGCCTCACAGGAGGTCATGCTAGCAACAATATATATTTCCTTGGTGGTGCTCAAAGCGACCGACTTCTGCTGCCTACTCATCCAGGATATCAAAGCAAGATCCCAAGGAGAAACAACACCAAGAAGTGCTCTTATGGTCCACCACATTGCCTGCCCAATCAACATCAGTATATCTAAGTAGTCTCACATCTCCAACAGTGTATCTTAACCCATAAGTAATTGTGCCACGAAGATATCTCAATAGATTCTTGGCACCAATCCAATGTATGTGGTGAGGTTCAACCATATGTTGACTTAAAGTGTTGACTGCAAAGTATATATCTAGACGGGAGTTCACTAAGAACATCAATGCTCCGACGAGTTGACGATACTCAGTCGCATTTCGTAAGACAGGTCCAACAGCACTATCGCTTAACTTTGTGAAGTCAAGCTCCATCGGGGTAGTTACAGGCTTGCAGTCCACCATACCGAATCTTTTCAATATCTTCACCACATATTTTCCTTGAGATAGGAGAATTTCCCTTGGCTTCTGCCAAACTTCAAGTCCTAGGAAATAGTGCATCAGTCCTAGGTCCTTCATTACAAATTCAGAAGCCAACTCCCTCTTACATTTGTGAATGAGAGGGTCTGCACTTGTCAGAAAGAGGTCATCAACATACAACACCAGTATGAGAGGTTTGTCATCTTCAACCTTAAAGTAAAGGTTGGGATCGACTTCACTCCTAGTGAATCCCAGCATCATCAAGTAGCTATCAATCCTCTCATACCATGCTTGGGGTGCTTGCCTCAGCCCATTGAGGGCCTTCTTCAACCTGCACACATGAGATTTTCAATCATAAATCTCAAATCCTTCGGGTTGCTCCACGTAGACCCCTGCTTTGATTGAACCATGCAAGAATGCGGTCTTAACATCCATCTGATGTAGTTTCCATCCTTGTGAAGCCGCAAGGGCTATGATTAAGCGGATGGTGGTATATCTGGCAACAGGTGCAAATATCTTGTCATAGTCTATACCTTCCTTCTGGGAGAAGCCACGAGCGACAAAACGAGCCTTATACTTTCCCGTACTTCCATCATCTGCATGCTTTATCTTGTAAAGCCATTTAGAGGTGACAATTGTCTTGTCCAGAGGTCTGGGAATAACTTCCTAGACATCATTCTTCATAATAGACTCATATTCTTTGGTCATAGCATCCTTCCATACTTGATGCTTGATGGCATTTGAGAATGATGAAGGCTCATTTTGAATGATCGTGCCCATGATGGTCAGGTATTCTTGATACCTGTTTGATTTCTTACTTTCATGGAAGGTTCCTTGGGGTGTAGCGTGTCTTTCAGCATCATCAAGTGTTCCCCTAAGCCATGAAGGCCCCTTCCTAGAAGAGGAAGGCTCAGGTGGAGGAGGATCAATAGGATCCATGGGTTCTTCCACATCGAGCATTGTTTCATCATATTTTTCTTTTGGTTCCCTGGTGTTAGCTTCTTGAGAGCTCCTCACCGTAGGAAGATTGTTCACCTTGCTGAGAGCCATCTCTTCGTCAAAGGTGACATCATGACTAATCGCGACTTCCCTTTGATCAACTACATAGATTCTATAGCCCTTAGTATTTTCACTATAGCCCACGAAGATTCCTTCCTTTCCAGATGCACCCAATTTATTCCTTTCTCTTTCGGCACATGAAAATATACAAGGCTTCCAAAAATTCTAAAATGAGTTACATCAGGTTTCTTACCGGTGAACATTTCTTCAGGAGTTTTGGAACCCAATGCTTGATGGGCGCATCGGTTTTGTACATATATGGCGGTGTTTGTAGCTTCGGCCCATAGAAACTTCGGAAGTCTTTGATCATGAAGCATAGCATGGACAACTTCCACAATCGTGCGGTTCTTACTTTCCGCCACACCATTCTGTTCAGGAGTGTATGGTGTAGTAGTCTCCCTCTTAATGCCAACCTCTTGCCATTACTGAAAGCCACCTTGTAGCCTTTGTCTTCCATTGCCGAAATGGACACTAGGTTCCTTTTGAGATAAGGTACGTAGAATACATCTTGTAGGTGGATTGTATTACCTTGATTTAATTTAAGAGAGACATTGCCTACACCTTTCACGGGATATTTCATATTCCAGCCTTTCCTTTGGATTTAGCCTCGGAATTGTTTCTTCTTTTGGCATGAGAAGAAAAGGCAGTGGGATGATATTTAAGCGTGGGCATTTCCTGTTCTTCCATCCTTGCTTCTTCTTGAATGCATCTTGGCATTAATTCCTTAAATCCAAGAATTACATGATTGTTGAGAAGAGTAGTCCTGAATATATACCATTCAGATGGTGGTCCTCCAAGAGTTGTGAGTGCCATTTCCCTGTCAGGAATTACTTCCCCAATAGATAGGAGATCGTTCTTGATCTTGATGATTCTTAAGAAATATGCTTTCATACTTTCATCTTTGCCCTTCTTAATGTTCTTTCAACTTATTTTAAGAAACATAACTTGATTTGCATCATTAACTTTAAATAAACTCACCAGTCGATCGTAGATTTCCTTGGAGGTGTTCAGCTCAGAAACATAGGCCACCAAGCACTTGTCAATAGAGTCTCGGATGATGTTCTTTGCTTTGACTTCTCCAGATTTCCATTTGTTCCTGGCAGCAACGGATGCATTCGATGGAGTCTCAACAATGTTGCCTCTCACATGGTCCAACACTTCCTGATCTTCTAAAGTCAGATCGAGAGACATCTTCCATCCGTGATAGTCAGATTTCTCAGGGAGCTTGGCTTCGGTGGGGAAGAGTGTTAAGGACCCCATAGTTCTTTTTAGATAGCCTTGACAACCTTCTCTTTAGTGATTGCTCTTGGTCTTGCTTGGGATTTGTCTTCACCTCAACTCTAATACCATGTTAAATTATGGTATGTTCTATGCTTAGAGCAGTTTACTTATCTTTCTTATTATTATCCACAGATTAGCAATCACATGTACATAAGTAAAGTGCAGATAGAACATTAAACGATCAACAGAAAACAAGCTAAGGCAAGAGACACAAGATGTGGCGGCTAGCCAGGGACAAACCCCAATATGGGGAAACCCTTTGATCAAATCTTCTTTTATCTTCAATAATTCAGCAGAGAGAAATAGTACAAAAATCTGATTTATATCAGCAGCAGCAAACCCTAGATCAGCGACATCAGCATCAGTGACATCAGCATCAGTATCATCGGCATCAGTGGCATTAGCATCATCGGCATCAGCGGCATCAGTATCATCGGCATCGGCGACATTAACATCATCGGCACCAGTGGCATCAACATCATCGACATCAGCCCTAAACTAGGGTAGTCAATATCTTCCAAACCGGAGGTAACTAGGGCAGTCAATATCTTCCAAACCGAAGGTCAGATCACCTCGATTCCTGTGCCAAAAATTGCGGATTTCCAAGGAGAATCAACTTCACCTACTGCGTAGTCAAGAGAGAGAGAGAGAATGCTGGTCAACGCTGGTCAAAGTTCCAATCTGCAGTTTGTAAACCCTTAGAAAACTGCGTCCTTCCTTCCCACGTGTGAGAGAGAGACCTATCTGTGTAGGAGAGAGAGAGAGACTCTTTTCTGTGCAGAAGAGAGAGAGAGATGGATGAGAAGTGTGTGTCCAAATGAGGAGGAGACATCCTTTATTTATATGCAAATGTTGATGATGAATAGATGTATCTGTTGGGCTTCTGAGCCTACATAAGTTGCTAGCCGATTTTGACAATTTGTCCATAAAAAATATTATAAGCCATGAATAAGGTGATCCTCATGGAGTTTGGCCCTAGTTGCCAATTTTAACATTTTTGGTAGCATCGGATGTGCTCTAGGCATGAAAATTGGTGGAGAGGCTAAGGCACATGAGATCTCCAAGATCTAGAAATCGTTTTGTGAAATTCCGCTCAAATGAGGAGTTATTAAAATAATTAATATTTTTAATGGGTTCCTAAGTCTAAACTTTGGAAAATAAAAATATTAAGGGAGATTGATAAAGATAAGGGTGAGAAGCTTCTAAGAGACGAGGATCAAGTCTGTTTTAATCTTAACCGCTGATTAGAGACTTAATCTCGACCATTGATTCATCAATAGGAAAAGTATAAGAGAAGACTTGAGGATCATTTCGAGAAACACCGGCAGGTACTCATTATCTCAAGGAAAATTGATTCTCAAGAGACGAGATCGACTTAAGAGGGAGAGTTGCAGGGTGGAGGAAGAGGAGGGCATCACCAACACGCTGTGTCTGAGGAGGAGGTGACGCAGGGACAATGAGAGACAACGCAGAGGGAGACGCAGTCTAGAGGAGAGACGTAGCCCCCATGTAGGCTGATGCAGAGGGACGCAGAGCTACTCAGAGCCATGCTGAGCTACGTAGAGTGACGCAGAGGTGACGCAAGAGTGGGAGAAGGGTCTCCAAAGTGTCAGAAAATTGCAAAGGGAATGTCTCGGGTGTTTTATTTGAGTTTCTCTGTAAAATCATTCCTTGTAAAAGCAATTGCTGCTGAAGATTAATAAAACCCTCATCTGCTGTACCGGTTTTCCCGCATTGGGTTTTTTCGGGGACAATTGTCCAAAAATAACTATGTTGATGTGATTGGTTCTTGTGCATGTATTTTTCTCTGTGTAATTATGCGATAACTGTAGTAGAATTTATTTTAATATTTTCCTGAAGGGATTTATAAATAACTTATTGTGAAGAATAAGTATGTGAAATAAATAAGTTGCTGCAATAGAATTTCAGTTTAGAAATTTTCACAAAAGCAACATACACCTCAACAACATTCTATTTGTTCCAGGTTTGGATAAGAATTTACTTTCTATTTCAAGTCTAGAAGATAAGGGTGATAGAATAGCCTTCATTGATGGAAGGGTCGTTGTCTTGGGAAAATACTCTAATATAAATCAAGCCAAGGTCATTGGCATCCGAGAAGGAGGACTCTATAGATTAATATCTCCTGTGGCCCAAGCCCTAGTTCACATTGAAATTAGTCCATGTGAACTTTGCATAGAAGATTTGGTCATCTACATTTCGAAATCCTTCCAACTCTAAGCTCCATAGTAGATGGAATTCCTAATTTGAAGGAGGATCATGAAGGTGGCTTCAAGGGATGTGCATTGGGTAAGAATACGAAGAGACCATTTGGAAGTAATGCTTCATGGTCAAAAGAAATCTTGGATCTCATTCATTTCAATGTATGTGGCCTGATGATTCCTAAATCTCTTGGAGGACATCTATATTATGTCACATGTATAGATGACCATTCAAGACAGACTTGGGTTTACTTAATGAAAACCAAGGACAAAGTATTTACAAAATTTCAAGAATTCAAAACTGAAGTGGAGAATGTTACAGAAAGGAGAATCAAGATACTAAGATCTGATAATGGAGGAGAATATACATCCAAAGAGATCATAGCATTCTGTCAGGAATCTGGGATTAAGAGGGCGCTGATAGTCCCATATAATCCACCAAAAAATGGAGTTGTAGAAAGAAAGAATAGATCCATTGAAGAAAGTGTAAAGGCAATGTTACACGATCAGGATATACCTAAGTTTTTGTGAGGAGACAACTGTTTACATTCAAAATCGAAGTCCCCACAGATCTCTAGATAACAAAACTCCAGAAAAAGTGTTCACTGGAAAGAAGCCATCTGTAGATCATCTCCGGATCTTTGGGTGTCCTGTATATATCCATATTCCAAAGGACAAAAGAAAGAAGCTATATCCTTTTGGTGTGAAGGGAACGTTTGTGGGGTATAGCAACTCATAAAAACCTTATAGGATCTACATCAAATATGGACATCACATAGAAGTCAATCGTGATGTCATATTTGATGAGAGCATAGCGTTCAAGAAATCAAAGGAACTTTCCATAGACTTTGATGACAAAGAACTTCCGATATTTGAGGAAGAAGCCGACCAAGGGAAAGAAGAATCACACCATGAAAAAGAAGGTTCCTATGAACCTATTCAATTTGTGGTCATTCCTCAAACAAGGAAAAGACCTAATTGGTTGAAGTCTACACTACTTGATGCAGAAGAACATGGAGCAGCAACAAGCTCATTTAGAGAAAGCAAGAAGCCAAAGAAATATTTTGGTTATGCTGCATACTTGACAAAGCTAATAGAAGCAGAACCATCCTCCTTTGAAGAGGCTATATATCATCGAGAATGGAAGGATGCCATGAATGAAGAGTATCAATCTATAATGAAGAATGGAGTCTGGGAGATCGTACCCAGCCCCGAAGGCAAATCTGTGGTTACTTCCAAATGGGTTTGTAAGATCAAGCATGCAAGCGATGGAAGTATAGATAAGTATAAAGCAAGATTTGTGGCTAGAGGTTTCTCTCAACTTGAAGGAATCGACTATGAAGAGACATTTGCTCCAACAACAGGATATATAACAATTCGATCATTAGTCTCTTTAGCAACGTCGATGGGATGGAACATCCACCAAATGGATGTCAAGACTACATTTCTGAATGGCATAATAAGTGAAGAAGTCTACATAGAGCAACCCTTGGGATTCAAAGTTAAAGACAAAAAGGCATATGCTTGTAGACTGAAGAAAGCACTATATGGCCTCAAGCAAGCACCAAGGGCATGGTATGCTAGAATGGATGCATACCTACAATGAATAGGCTTCACAAAAAGTTTTGCTGATTCGAACATTTATATCAAGGTTGTAGTTGGAGACCCTGTAATTATTCTTCTATATGTAGATGATCTTCTCTTGACAGGTGTAGAAGGTCGAATTGAAGAATGTAAGAGGCAACTGGCAGCAAAATTTGACATGAAAGATCTTGGGATGATGCATTATTACTTGGGACTAGGAGTCTGGCAAGGACCTAATGAAGTTTATTTGGGTCAAGGAAAGTATGTGATAGAGATACTGAAAAGATTTGACATGATGGACTGCAAACCTATGACTATTCCGATGATCACTAACTTGAAGAGATTAAGAAGTTCTGAATAAAGTCCTGTGGATCCTTCCAAGTATAGGCAACTCATTCGCTCACTAATGTACTTGGTGAATACTCTATTGATTTTTGGTAGCATCGGATGTGCTCTAGCTCCAAAATTTTGTGGAAGGGCTAGAACACATGAGATCTCCAAGACCTAGAAATTGTTTGGAGAAATTCCACCCAGATGAGGAGTTATTAAAATAATTAATATTTTTAATGGGTTCCTAAGTCTAAACTTAGGAAAATAAAAATATTAATGGGTATTAATAAAAATATGGGTGAGAAGCTTCTAAGAGGCGAGGAACAAGTTTGTTTTAATTTTAGCCGTTGATTAGGGATTTAATCTCAGCCATTGATTCATCAACAAGAAAAGTATAAGAGGAGGCTTGAGGGTCAGTTGGAGATACACTTGAGAGATCAGTCAGTGTGATTTTTCTGGGGCGAGGTTTGCTGAGAAAATCGAACAAGTGATCTGTTGTAGCAAAGGGGCAGGGATAGTTGAAGTTGGAGGATCTTCTCCAGGACCTCAAATACACAGCATAGAGAGGTAGAGAGATGCCAGAGAAGGTAGTGCAGACCTAGGGAGACTGACACTGGGCCAAGAAGGGCCCACGCATTTCCAGTGTTGGGGTAGAGCCACCTCCTAGCAGAAATCCGAATTTAGCTGAGGAGCAGTAGGATCAGCCAAGAAGGTTGACGTCAGAACTCTAGGAGGCAGAGGAGGCAACGCAGTGCTGACACAGTGTCCCAATGTGCTCCATCCAGGCCCACACAGCTACTGTGAAGGGGCAACGAAATTGCAGTCGGGAACAGTCAGTCCAGTTGCTGGAACAAAGAGATTTTGCTGGGTGAAGTGAGGTAATCTCACTTAGGTTTTTACCAATATATTTTTATCTTTGTAACTGGATAGCCGAGAGGACATCCAAAGTTGTATTCAAAAGTACTGCTTAATAATAGAAAAACGTCAGAGCTGCTGCACCGGTTTTCCCACATTGGGTTTTGCCGAGGACGTTTGTCCAAAAATAACGGTGTCCCTTGTGTATTTGTCTCGTTCTATATTCAGTTCATGATCTGTATGTATGTGTAGTCTGCAATAGTGTTTTTCATCGCTGTTTAACAATTGAATAACTTATTGAATGTAAAAACAAATAGGAGATGATCAACCAGTGATTGCAGTAGGATTTCTGAAGTGTAGATTTAGAATTTTCACATACTCGACAAGACATATGTTTTGCAGTAAATGTTCTCAGTCAATTCCAAGTGGAGCCGAAGCATGATCATTGAGTGGCAACAAGATATATTCTGAGATACCTGTAAGGAACCATCCACTAATGTTTGAAGTATGATCGAAGAAATGATGTTCAATTGATTGGATATACAGATTCCGGCTGGGGAGGCAGTGAGCATGATGGAAGGAGCACTACGGGAGGATGTTTCAGTTTGGGATCCTCCATGGTCTCATCAAGTTCTTTAGAGACTCCTGCACTGTAGCTCCCTTTAACGCTCCTAGGAGAACTGCATGCGAGTGTCCAAGGTTTGTTAGACTAGGAGGTAACTCCTCAAATCAAAACTCATATTATTCATTCAGGTTGTTCATTATTATATATAAGAGGGAGTGACTGTTCGGTTCATCTCCCGATGACTCTCTATCTTCTCTATTATTTATTTACATTAATTACAGCTGTACACCCAATCCCTCTGATTAGGTGTCAACATTCCCCCCCTTAATTTGAAGGGATGTTGGTGAGTCCAAGCATCGTTTTGAATCTTTCAAGCTTTTCTCTTCCAAATGCTTTGGTGAAGATGTCTGCTATTTGCTCATTAGTGGAACAATGGCGGAGATGGATTGTTTTGGCCTCAACATGATGTCGAATCAGATGATATTTAGTATTGATGTGCTTTGTTCGATCATGAACTTTGGGTTCTTGGCCAACTTTATTGTAGAGGTATTGTCAATCATGAGTGGAGTCGATTATACTTGTTTTACCTGCAAATCTTCAAGAATTTTTCTGAGCCACACAATTTCTTTTGTTTCCTCAACTACTACCACATATTCTGCCTCTGTTGTGGAATATGCTAGCACTGATTGTTTGCGTGATCTCCAGGAGACAGCTCCTGATCCAAGACTCATAGCATAACCTGAAGTAGATATCCTAGTTTCTTTGTCTCCATCGAAGTCTGAATCAGAGTATCCAATCAAGCTGAAGTCGCCCACCTGTGTATGCTTGATTCCAAAGTCTTGAGTTCCCTTCAAGTACTTTAGAACTCTTTTTGCAGCAGACCAGTGTCCCTCACAAGGCTTTTGCATACATCTGGAGAGGATTCCAACAACAAACGAAATGTCTGGTCTGGTAGTAGTTAGGTAGTTGAGACTTCCTACAAGCTGTCTATGCTTTGTTCCATCCTCAAATTCTTTTCCTTCAATGGATGTGAGCTTTAAGTTTTGTTCCATTGGAGTAGTCAGAGGATTGCATTCAGTCATGCCAAACCTGTTCAATAGATCTCCAATGTACCTCTTTTGAGAAAGGAATATGGACTTCGGATGTTGAGTTACTTCAATACCACGATAGTAATGAACATAGCCCAAATCACTCATTTCAAAACCTTTTTTCAATTCCTTCTTTATGGATGCAATGTAGCTTTCATTGTTCCTTGTCATCAAAAGATCATCTACATATACCACAAGATATACAACTGTTTTGCCAACTTTCTTGACAAACAAAGTTGTATCATCAAGATCATAATGTTTGAAATTGAGTTTCAGAAGATGCTCAGTCAGTTTTTCATACCAGGCTCGTGGTGCTTGTTTGAGGCCATACAAGGGTTTCACAAGTTTGCATACTTTATGTTCATGTCCTTTCACAATAAATCCTTTAGGCTGGGACATAAAAACATTTTCTTTTAGATCTTCATTCAAGAAAGCAGTTTTTACATCCATTTGATGGACTTTCCAACCATTATGAGCTGTTAGGGCAAAGAGTGTCTGGATGGTAGCCCATTTTGCTGTGGGGGCAAAAGTTTCCTCATAATCAACCCCTTCCTTTTGTACAAAACCTTTTGCCGCAAGCTTGGCTTTGTGCTTGTCAAGTGAGCCATCAGCTTTATACTTGTTCTTGTTGACCCACTTGCAGCGAATTGGTTTAGTTCCCAATGGAGGATCAACCAGCTTCCAAGTGCCTTTCTTTATCAAGGCATCATACTCCTTTTTGCATTGCTTCTCTCCATTCATCATGAGAAGCAGCTTCTTTGAAGGAAGTTGGTTCAAAATCTGTAGACAAATTGAATTCACAATCATAAGAAACATCCATATCAACGGGTGAATCAGAGTCATCTACATTACCTCCATTTTTCCGGTTTGAATTTCTAGTTCCTGCCTTTCCAACTTTATCAGGATGAACACTTTCAAGTGTCTTTGTCAGCCACTTTGGGGGACTTTTCTCAGATGGTCCAGGCTGCTCCATTGATTGAGTTGAGACTGAATCAAGATTGAGTCTCCCAATTCTGTCAATCACATCACTCAAAGTATCATCCGTTGTTGGAGTTTCATGTAGGGGAGAGAGTGCTTCAGAAGAAGATTCCATAGGTTGATCTAGTATAAGAATCCCCCCTTCAAGATGTGGAATCTGATTATCAAATTCTTGAAAGGATTTTGTATTTGTGAATCTATCCAGGCGATCAAGTTGCCTTTCAACAACATTGTCAGTTTTGGATGATTCAAGAAAGATTACATCTCTAGATACAACAGACTTTTTGTTGACTTCATCATAGAGACGGTATGCTTTCGAGGTGTTTGAATACCCCAAGAAGATACACTTACGACTTCTTGCACCAAGTTTGTTTCTATGTACCTTTGGTATCAAGGCATAACAGGTGGAACCAAAGATCCTGAGATGCTTTACCGAAGGAATGTGCCCATACCACATTTCATAGTGAGTCTTGTTTCTGATAGCATTAGATGGACATCTATTCTTTATATATACATCACATAGAACTGCATCAACCCAAAACATCATTTTTACATTTTTGAAGAACAACATGGAGCGTACCATATTTAAGATTGTCCTATTCATTCTTTCAGCTACTCTGTTCTGTTGGGGTTATAAGGAACAACTGTTTGATGTTTGATCCAATGTTGGCAAAGATAGTTTTAAAATTCATTTGAAGTGTATTCTTTTCCATTATCAGTGTGAATAGAGCCAATATGAGATTGTGCATTATTTTCAATCCATGTATGAAAGTTCTTGAATGTTTGAAAAGCATCATATTTGTTCTTCAATAAATAACCCCGACACATTCTGGTGTGGTCACCAATAAATGTCATCCTATATTTATTTCCATTTGCAGAAGAGACAAGCATTGGACCACATAAATCTGAATGAATGAGTTTAAGTTTTCTATGTGCTCTGGAGTGTGAATCATGAAAGGACTGTTTGCTATGCTGTCCTAGAATGCAAGCATCACATTGCTTAAGCTTTCTAGAAATTGTAGGCAAACCAGTAACACCATTTTTCTTCAACAAGCGGAGGCTGTCATAGTTCAAGTGTCCAAATCTAGCATGCCATAATAAACTTGATGCAAATGTACCTTCTTCATAATGAGAATTGTATGAGAAATGTTGTGCATGAGTAGAGTTACCCTGTAGCTTGAGAAGCCTTTCTTCTTCTATCCCCGTCATGATAGGTGAGTGGTCAGATGCTTTTCTCACCTCAAGCTTGCCATCAAACATATGAATGGAGTGACCTTGCTGGTGGATGTGGACGAAGAACAATAAGTTTCTCCTTAGCTGTGGGAGATATAGAACATGATGCAGAAGAAATTCTGGAAGACCATGCAATTTAAGCCTGATTGTGCCAAGCCTTGATGGCTTGAGTTTTGATTGGTCTGCAAAGTATACTGCTCCAAAAAAATCTTTTCTATGAGTCATGTGGCAAGTTGCTTCTGAATCAAGCAACCAATCATTTTTCGAAGAAGCAAGTGAAGCATTAAATAAGTTTTCATTTACTCCAATATTACATTGTGCCACAACATAATGAGCGGATTCAGGTGCTTTACCTTTGTTTGTGTCATTAGTTTTACCTTTGGGTTGGTTTCTTTGCTGCTTAATTTTGTCTCAAGGTAACTTGCATGTGGAGGCATCATGTGATCCATTTCTTTTGCAGTGTCTGCAATGCAAATCTAACTTTTCTCCTTGAGTGTCTACCCCCCTGCCTCTAAATTATCTTCCTTTTCCTCTTCAATCATGTATTCCTTTAGAAGAATCTTGGGCAAGATTCTTTTCTTTATGAGCAACGCACACAACCTCTTCAAAATATTCAGGGGCTGTCTTCTTTCCAAAATCTTTCTCTCTTTCAACAATTTTTTTCACAAGAGAGTCAAAGGTAATATCTTTGAGATTTCCATTTGCTTGCAATGACTCAAGATAATTGGAGCAAGTAAGATAAAGTACCTTGAGAAAAGATATCAGAGGAATATCCAATTCGACCTTAGTGGCTTTGATATCAAGCATTATAGATTTTACTTTGAATGCAAGAGCAAGAGGATCATTATTTTGTAATTCAAGGGTGAAGAGTTTAATCATGAGTTGAACAACTTCAAGTGGAGAGTGTGAGTCCTAGAGTTCCTTCAGCTTTTGTAAGGCTTCAAATGCATTTAAAAATGGCGAAATGTGTCAACTCACCTCTTTACTTAAAGATGTTGCAATCAATGCATAGGCTTTGCTATTCCTATTTTCCCAAATGGCGAGCTCCTTGTCTAAGGTAGGATGGACTGGTGCTTTGTCTCCTTCTCCAATGCACACTCCTTTCCATAGCTCATTAAAAATGAGAGTATGTTGGATTTTCTTCGACCATTCAGGATAATTCTCCTTGCCAGTGAGAACTATTCCCACAATAGATATGATTGAATGCATCTCATTATACCAACAACGTTCAAGCTTGTATCGCCTTCTTTCACCTATATATTAGAGTTTGACGTTTAAGAGATGAACGACAGAGATGAGCGGCAGAGATGAGCGGAGGAGATGAACGGAGGAGATGAGTGGAGGAGATGAACGGAGGAGGGCTGTCGATGGTAAGCGATCAACAATGATCGCAAGAAAAACAAGTCAGGGTGATAACCACGGCTAAAGGCAATTTCGGGTTACAAGTAGGATTTTGGGCTGATAGAAAACGGTAAGTGGTATTGAGAGGGGAGTACCTGATTCCATTGAGTGGTTTACTCGTAGTGACTAGGGGAGAGATAAAAACCGCTCGTATTAGGCAAGTAACTCTCGTGCAACTAATCCACCCGAAATTGCTATAAACCATTGGATTTGGAGGTTATGATCAACGGTGGAGATTAAAAGACACTTTTTGGGTGGGTAACCATTGTGCAAATGGTCCCCTCCAAAATCAATGTCAATCTTCAGATTTGGAGGTTGAGATCAATGGTGGAGAATGAGCTAGATAAAGTGAAACCTTGGGAACTGTGTCCAAGCGGGTTTAATGAAGGATATGATCGCGTCACAAACATGCGACGGTATTGATCGGGGAAAGGGATTTGCGATATGTGATTAAAAAGCTGACCCAACGATTTATATATATGGGTTTATAATAATTGAGATCTGGCTCAAGGGAATACGAAAAATGATATATGTGAATATGAGAAAAGATATATGGTTTTTCAATGCAAAAGGGTATATATACCATACTTAGAGCAAGAGGAAATCCAAGTCATTACAACACCTTCGACGAATGTATTAAACAAAAAATGAACGAAAGCTCTCCTTTGGATTCAATGCACCATTCGACGCAACAAGAATGAATGAGATTTCACAGGGTTATGACAGAAATGTCAGCCTGCAAAAGATGCAAAACAAAGGCAAAACAGAATAGGAGTTACAAATTAAAAGGAAGCCAAAAAATGGCATTTTCTCTGATACCATGTCAGACCAGGAGGTAACTCCTCAAATAAAAAACTCATATATTCATACAAGTTGTTCATTATTATATACAAGAGGGAGTGACTGTTCGATTCATCTCCCGATGAATCTCTATCTTCTCTATTATTTATATACATTAATTACAGTTGTTCACCCAATCCATCTGATTAGGTGTCAACAAAAACAAAAAAAAACCACACAAACCAAAACGAAGACGCAAAAGAAATCCAAACCTTTCAGCGTAAAGTTAGATTTGTCTAGAAACTATATATCTTCCTCAATGTTTCTAGTTTTCCAAGATCACATTAAGGGTAGCGGAAAAGATCATACGCATGAGAAAAATCCTTTCTTTCTGTTTCTGATTTGCCTAGATCACACAAAGTCGTGGTGAAAAGAGCATATGCGGAAATGAGAGGTATAGATCCGGTAATAAAAAAATATAAAGGACTAGAAACCGAAATAATAGAGAGATAAATAACTGTAATTGCAAATAAAGATTGTATACCTCCAGATCTTAAAAATGATGTAGCTAGGGCTACCATATACCTTTTTGCATGAAAGGAAAGGTGTTCCTCACTGGAACAAATGCTCCTAATGTAATAGATCAGTCCTCTTAGCCCAAAAGCATTCAGAAACAATAGATCTATGAAACAACAGTTGGATGTATTTGTATTGGCTTCGGATTTGGATCACCAATGGATATGACCCTCGAATAGCTCTGATACCATGTAGGAATTTACAAGGTAAATTCTTTAGTTATAACACCAAAGGAAACTGCTCACAAACAATTCGTATATCAGTATACCAATATTATTGATGTGGTTAAAGCCCTCAAAGAGGGAAACAGTCCATGGCCTAAGCCAACGAGGGCACTTCAGGAAATTTATTAATGGAAAAGAAAGAAAATTTACGTAAGCTTCTCTCATGAATGATCACATAAGAAATGACCCTACATGCTCTTTAAATAGAGATCATGGATGAATCAAGTGTTAAGCCACAGATCAAGTGTCGTTAATACTGAGGAGAGAATGAACCGTCAGATCAGTTCATGTCTAAAACATATCGTGACTATCTGATTGTAAGTTACAAAAAGTACATACTAAAGAAACAAACTTTACCTAACTATACACTAGACCAAGTTGTACTTAATTATTTCCTATGTGTCGAAATATCCTAACACTTCCTTGGGTTTGGCCTCAAAATTTGGGACTTCTGCAAGAATCTTGGCTAACATAACATGTCAAGTTGTATCATGAAGAATAGTATCATTGATGATTTTAGTAAAGTCTGGAAGGTTCAAACGTGCCATAAAGGGAAAAGTGGCAGGACTAGAAGGATTTTGTTATTGCCTCGCCATATTGGTGAGCAGGGGTGCTCCTAAAGAAGTTGAGGCTGAGGTAGAGATGGAAGGCGACTGAGGAGTAGTCCTTGAATGGATCTAAGCAGTGAATATGCTAGCAAAGAGGATCCGACTACCATTGCTCGATATGGTGTTTGTTTGGTTTCTTTTTTATGGGTGGGAAGAGGAGAAAATCCCCCTTCCAAGGGAGGAATAATTTGAAGTCTTTAAGACTGGCATAATGGGCCAGGTTTTTCAATGATAACAAGTAGATTGAATGCAATAATGTCAAGAAAATGTAATTCATTTTCCCAATTAAAGATGCTAAAAAAAAATGTTAGGTACTTTCAATTCACTCATATGCACAATAATAAAAATAAAAGTGTTCCTAGACACCTACACTTCCTGACCACCCAATAATAGTCACTGGAACCTTTCAGCAAGTGACCAGTGACAGGGGTCTTAAGCCTGCAATATGGATGATACTCATATACTTGGTGAAAAGTTGATTATAATGATGGAGACTAGGGCATGTACCAACAACCACTGAAATCAAATCCAGGTACCATTGCTTCCCATAACAGTCACCTATAGGGTAAGATAAAGTTCTAAAGACTGTTTGCTATAGGACCTTCTCTAGATGGGGGATAAGAAATTGGCCCTTGAATGATGTGTGATCAACTCAAAACCAAAGTGGTGGGTAGCCACAAAGTGAGTGCACTAACCAACATAACTTGGGTTTAACCTCCTAGTGACATGACATCACTTCGCCTAGGTAGTATTTTCCATCTGGTTATGAAGGATTTTTTAGCTCCCTACTCAATTGACTTATGTTTCATATTTAAGTGACAAAGGGGTATTTTTTGGATACTTAACCTTAGTGTCTGACCTTAACTACTTAATTATTTTTCACCCCTTCTGTGGGGTTTTAATATTGGTGAATTAAGATTGTGGGTTGATTTTCAAGGAAATTTGAGTTAAGGAGTGATTTGTGGGAAGAGTGATATGTTTTTAAAAGTAACAATTTAGAAGCAATTAATAAATAAGTATTGAGTGTTAAACAATTGTTCCTACACCAAAAATTTCTTGTTGAAATAACAGAAAGATATGACTGTGTGAGGGGAGTCAAGACCAAAACATAATACAATTTTGATTTTTAGAGATCACTCATAGGAGCACAATGCAAAGAGAACACATGGTATTCTATTTTGGATTGAGATCTCTTTATGTGTGCAATGTTTAAACTAGAATTGTATGGTTGGTTTGAAACAAAAAATGTAGTTTTTTTGTAAATGGAAAGCAAAAAGAACTGTTGTTAGGGTGGTGTTGGACCACTGATTAAATAAACTTTATGAGTCTAAGTGAGTTCCCCCCCTACTTAGATTATCTAAGGTAAATTTTATGTAATTGTTGTTGATTGTGGTTGTTGATTTTACTAGTTTATAGAAAATAGAAATAAATGAGATATAGGTATCAAATGAGAAAATGGTCACCACCAGATAGGACATACTCAAACCACATATTTTTATATCAACCACGTGACTATTACAATAATATCTTTGGGGTGAAGTGAGTTCCTTCCTGGAAATCTTGCGCGGTGACACACATTATCCATCGTCGTTTCTGCGCGATATAATTCTGTCAGTGATTTCACTCTGATTCCTACAAAAAACTCAACAAGACAACATATAGAAGGACATGCAAGGTACCTACAAGAAAACATGAGACAGGGAAAACTGAAACTAGTGAGAAAATGAGAAATAAATTAAGATCTAAACCTAGTGGAGTCGCCACTCATGTTGATGATTATTTCCCTCAAGCATGCTTAAAATAGATGGAATACTCCCTTGTTAGATGGTAACATGCAACATGGTGATTGTTAGTATAAAAACAAGGTTAGATCCATGAAATATAAGATAATAAAGACACACAATTACTCATATGAATTAAATAGAAAAATATAACATCTTACAAATAAAACCCAATGGAAAGACAAGAAATAAGTACAATTCTTGTAGATCTACTATAACTTCACCTCATTGTATAAAAGGATATATGGGGAATAGCTCAATATCTCTTGGGGGATGGGCCTTGTTTGTGTGTGTGTGTGTGTGTCTCTCTCTCTTTCTCAATCCTCCTTGCTTACGCATACATAACTTTTCTTTGAATTTCTCTTTTTTTCCTAGACAAACTCCTCTCTCTATAGACTTGAATACATCAGCTTTTTGGAAAACCTTCCATAATCACTAACATGTCATTGCAGTGGAAAAGTATAAGCTAGGGTTGATGTTTCATCAAAATGTGACAATCTCGACATGTGAGAATGAACACCATCAAATCTGCTGACCGAACAATTTTAAGTATAGAAACATTTGTCACGCGATTGTTTCGCCGAAAGCCGTGACCACATAAGTTTATTGAAGAACATACGCATGGTGCTATGCGATAAGTTAGAAAGCTATGTGGTGGATGAAAGTTCACTTTCTTCATGTCCATATTCATATCTCAAGAAGTTGTTTCACCAAGAAATTCTTTTACTAGTGTTTGAACATGTTTCTAACTTGCTATTATCCTTCTATCATTTGTACAAGAGGTGTACAAAATTTTGGGATAACATAGTCTAATTTCAAGTTGGTGCTTGAGAAGTTTGAGTTAGTGCTTAGCAAAGGATTAGTCTCTCCTGTGTGTTGGTGCCCAAAAATTCACTGGGTTGGTGCTCAATTGGGGATTTTTGTTTTCCATAGGCTAGCTCCTATAAAAGTTTCAGTTGGTAATGGTAAACTTGATTGTACTCTTTATATGTTACAAAAAATTAAAAATGATTTTCTCACAATTATAAATATTTTGTGTTCATGTGTTCAATCTCAATTAGTTAATGTTGTGATCTATTAATGGTTAAAAATTGGTTAATTGACGAAATATTGATTCACCCCTCTCAGCATTTCTAACATTATTAATGCATAACATTTACAAAATTGTGTTAAATTGGGCATCTACCACAAGCCTGCAAGATTAGAGTCACAATGGCATTAAATGAAGAACATTCCTTCATAGTACCATCTTCCATGGCCTTTTTCTTTAGTTTCTCTACCATCTTCCCATTGAAATATTTTTGGGGATTGTTAGTGTTGTGAATTCCAAAGGGTTTGTTAAATGAATCATATCTCATGAGTTTAAGAGGGAATAATAGTTAACCCCGAGACATGGAATTGACATGGGAACACATGTGTGAATGCCTTCATGAAGACATTGAACATAATTGATTCATGAATTATAGGATAGTGAAGAAATGGGAGACTTTCTTTCAAATTGTTCCACACCTCGCATTTTCTCCTATCACTTTAGACAACTAAAATGATAACCCAGAAAACAAATGCAAAACTCATCCAAAACGAAAGTGATTGTTTGGTTTTCTCTATTTAATAGTTTTTTAGTAAATTTGTTTAGTAGAAAAGAAAAATTACTTGTGAATAATGATAATCTTTTGAGCCCACTGGGATTTAGATTGATGGTGAAAAGGTGCCTTGTGAAGGCACCCATGATAAGTCATAAGTACAAAACCCCCATAGGGAGTCCCACCTACCTAGCCTACAAAAAAAATGATAATATTTTGAACTTTGATTCCATTATTTTTGTTGCTTTAGCCCCCATTTCAATATATGGGAAAGCAAGATTCTGTACATTTTTGTATTTTCTTTATTAGTATAAAAAACCCTTACAAACAAGGGAAAATGTAGGTTTGGGTTGAAGAGATCCACTCAAAATCACCTATAGATTGTGTTCTTAGGTTCTTAAACACTTTTTCTTTCCAATCATATACTTCCTACAAGTATAGCAAAGTACTCCAAATTAGAATGACTTTATACTATGGTTCCCCTTTGTTGCAAACTCTGGGCTATTTTCCCAATGTTAAAAAAACTACTTATAATTTTTGTACAGTGAGTTTGATGTTGACTTTAGGTTTCTTAAATCTCAATCACTAAATTGCATGATCTTTGTCTACCTCTCAAAACTACAAAAGGAGTTTGAACTCTTCTTATTGCTAAATCAAACTTCTAGACCAAAATAATATGATATGATACCATGAGGAATAACTATTTTAGTATTGAAATTCTTAGAATAGTACTATTACACACGAATTGTATAATTCCATGGCCTAGGATCAATTCAACGCAAAATCTTACTATTATTAATCATGAAAAATCTCTCATGCCAATAACATTTTTAATGATTTCCATCGTAAAGTAATGTACATAACTTCTATACAGTGATGCAAACATTATTGTGATCCAATTTGCTTTATGCATACCTAATTTTTTAATTGCTTATTTTTGTTTATACTTCAATAACCACCACTTAACTAGTCCCATGTGATTAAGTGCTTCTCTAAATCTCCAATTTTCATACTTATCAAATCAACATTAAGGTAAAGAAATCATTGCGAATACTAATCATTCCAATTGATTTGAATTCAATCTTTTTATATAAAACTAGTAGGCTAAGGGTATCGTTAAAACCATTAACGATTTTTAAAATAGCTATGGTAGACGAGGCACTTAGTTTCTTAGAGATAGTACCTAAAATTTCCAAAATCCTAATAGCAGTTAACTTTAAAAGAATACTCACGGTGATATGCCAATTTAGAACTACTCAAATTATAAGCAAACGAATTTCAAGTTCGAAATTTAACTTCTCGATAAGAACACCCACCAGTACAATGACACTCATTGACAATTAAAGCATATTTATTATTAACAACACATTGATTGATATGTGAACACACTTCACAATTATTTCCAACTATATTAATAAAATAGTCCAATCCCCTTTAAATGTAAATAAGTGCCCATGGAAAAGATTAAATAATCTATCCATTTCATGGCATGTTATGATCAACGAGCTTTTAAATAACAAGGACGGCACGCAGTGGTAGTCCCTGCAGATTTGATAAGAGAATCAGGAAGTTTGATAGGAGATTTACTTATTGTATTTTGTATGATATATACTTATTGTATTCTATATTTTAAGATGGCGAGAAGGTGTATTCGGTACCGTATTTTAAGATAGAGAAGGTATATTTTGTATTCATAAAATAAAGAGAAGGTTGTTGTATTTTGTTATTTTAAGATAAGCAAACAAAATTGAAATAGTAAATTGAAACCAGCCCATTATAGATTATTCTTGGCTGCAGTTTGAAGTGTTCAAAAGTAAGATCAGAGTGTACAGATTTAAGGCTTCCCAATGAATTCGATTGTCAAGATTAACTTTTGTGAAGATTAACCTTTTGTGATTCACATGAACCAGTGTACTGATTTAAGGCTTTCCAATGACCTTTTGTGATTCACATGGACCATTGCACTGATTTAGGGTAGACTTTCAAACGAATGCTATTGCATAGATTAATTTTTGTATAGAGTAACTTTTGTGATTTACATAATTTTAAAAAAATTTCAAGATTTATTTTGGGATTCACAAAATTTTGATTTTTTTTTAATGCTATTGCATCGATTAACTTTTGTACTTTTGTACAGATTAACTTTTGCGATTTATATAATGCCGCACCCAATTTCCTCTATATAACACATGAAATATAATATTTCATAATGCCATGTGGAGTGAAGAGTTAAAGAATTTAGATGTAAATAGGGATAGATAAGCAAATGGTTTATGACCAGAATTCAAAATTGTCTATCTCAAAATGCAGTTTATGACAAGTAATAAAAAAATGATGATTTTAAAGACACTAAAATTTAGAGTTGTGCAAAGAGAATAATAGCAAAACATAGTAAAAGAATTATCTATCTCACCTTTTAGAAATTTGATAGCAAAATATTTTATTGGAGGGAAGTCTAATTCTGGATAGATCCAAACAATCTGTATTCGAACTTTACACAAATAATCAACAATTAGCCAAGATGTTGATGTTCAAAAGATAGTGTTTAAGAAATTTACAGGGTTGAAACAATGATTAAAGTTGAAACAATGATTAAATCAAGAATAAACCCTCCGTTAATACTATAAACCTAATTTTAGCGACACTATATATTTACATTTATATATTTACATTTACTAGTAGAAGACCACGACTTCACGCTATTTCAATGTTTCGCAACACACATAGAGCTGACATCGGCCCTGAAGAATGATATAAACATGTTGTATGTGTTTTTCCAAGAAATGTATTGCATATGATATATCCCAATATTATATAGACATAATCAGATTCCTCTCCTAAGCATTTCTTGGTAGTGCTCCAACAATCGTAGTCACTCGGTTTCCCATTTCTGATGGAACTTGGCAATGAATTCTTCTGCTAATTTGTCAACATCCCCATCCCCAAATTGATCAATGTTTTTTCTCACATTATCTATGCTGCTAATTTGACCTACGTGATTACCAACGCCAGCACTGGTCTCTTTATTTACATCTCTTGTTTCCTCATTCTTCCGCTAATTTGCAACATCCCCATCCCCAAATTGATCAATGTTTTTTCTCACATTATCTACGTTGTTAATTTGGCATGCATGATCACCAATGTCAGCACTGGTCTACTTATTTACATCTCTTGTTTCCTCTATTCTCTGTACTGTAATTACTTCTGGTTTTACTGAAGAAGAAAACGATGGAATTGCCTTACAATTCGAAATTTTTAATGCAGAAGAGATTGATAATGTCAAACAATGGTGGTGCTGACAAGAAAATTATTGAAGGCAGATGAATGCTAACGCTCTACCTGTCAGGGAGAGTTGTGCGCATAGTTATATATCTGTCCTAGAATGAAATATTAATGGCGACGAACGTTATAAATAGATAGAGATATGAATCAAATCTTAATGGCAACGAAAGCTATAAAATAGACAGAGATTGTTTACTAGGTATATATGTAATTGATTTCATATATGTAATTAATTTCTGTTTTATTGCTATTAGTCGGAATATATACAAAGAGGCTAATGTGTCAGTTAATTAATCATACTTTATAATTTGCTAACACCTGTTAAACCATGAAAAGTTGGAACAAAAGAGTACTCTATACCTAATTTCTTCCATCGAAGACTTTAACTACTAATCAACCACTTCTTTTAATATTTCCAATGCTAACGAATATTTCTTAATGAATTTTCCACATCATATGAACACCTGACAAAATATTCAAGTTATTTAGGTAACACATGGAACTGCATTTATAGGTTGAAATCTAAAGCAAGCATGATTTTGACATCCAGTGAATAATATTTTCCGGTGAGTTTGTTGTAGGTTGAAATCGGAGAAAACTGCGATTTTCATATCCAGCTAACATTTTCTGGTGAGTTTGTTGTGACGAGGAATTATATAGAGAACAAGGGATGCAGCCTGTGCCTAATGCGTGTCCAGGACTTGCCATATGAGCTATAGGGTACACCAGATAGACGAAACACATTTTGAGAACGAGATTCATAATTCTGAAGCTAGAGAGAGGTCATCAAACTAGTTGCCTTAAACATAGCTTCAATCCAACTATCTCAGGCAAGTTGGGGACTAGAGGAGAGGATTAATTAGCTGCTTCTGTTGAGAGAGGGGTAAACCAACAACAACCCAAAGCTCTCAGGGGAACCGACAACAACCCAACGCTTTCTGATTCAGTTTTTCAAACCAAACACACATTGTGGAAGTGATGGTCTGGCATCTAGACCGGAAACAACATAGGAATTACAAGCAGCCACACCAAAATGAAGCGGTTTCATGGTTCTTCATTCCAATTCCTTCCTGTTGGCCTTCTAGCTTCCAGTCTCTCAACCGCGGAATCTATGGCTTCAATGCCAAATTTCGAAATTGCATAGAGTTGAATATAGGTAGGGTCTTTCCCCATATCTATGATCTAGTTAATATCTATGGTAAAACCATGAGCAGAAAGCCAAAATTCCAACTTATTTTGCATTCATAATTGAAGGGGCTTTAATTTTTTTTTAATGAAAAACAACTTTATATTTAATATTTCAAGCATATACATGAGTATATGCAAGGTTTAAGATTTAGAGGGTTCTGATTAAATTCATCCAACAATTACAGGTAAGGGCTTCCAATACTACTATTCCAGTCAACATTAAAACTAAATTAGTTTATTTTTGAACTAACCCTGGAATCATTCATGGCAACTTTTTAAATTCTTTCTAATATATGTAGACTGTGGGTAAACCATACATTTTTAGCTTTGCATACTGCCATTGCTTTGTTCCGAATCTTCTCCGTAGATATCTTGATTTTGTCTTTAAAATTCCTCAATGCAACTGGTGACAACATGAAGCTTGCTCATGCCAAACTGCAATTAGAATTTGACCTCTCTAATGATAAATCAAAAACAGAATTAAGCACTTCACTTGAAGATGAAAATCCATCACAAATTCTGAGATGAATCAACACAACATGCTCATTCTATGGCTAAAAAGATTAAAATCCTTTCAAACAATAAACCAGAAGACACTGACCGACACTTGCGTCTGTGGAATAGGAAATTGAATCCGGCGTGACTGCGAGAGGGAAAATTGAATGGCGCTGAGCATGAAGCAGAATGATTCTACTTTTGTGAACAGCCCATTGCAGAGCGTTGTAGCTGTTCTCGGTGTCATTCATGGCCACCATTATGGTCCTGCTTCCAATCTTCTGCTCTTCCATGGACCTCACTTGGTATCGTGGATTACACCCACAAAATGTTAACAGTGGTCATTTGGCAGGTGTCAACTATAGTGGTTTGGATGGTGGCAGGTGTAAACAATGGGCAGGTGTAAATGAGAGAGGTAGTCACCCATGCAACTTTAGTTAAAAACACTTGCTCTGAATGACCATTTCAAAAACTTTGCATAGAAAAACTTGTTAGAAGCTCACTTACGAAACTTTGGATAAAAAACCTGTCTGCCCCAAAATAGCATCGAGGCACGTGAAATTTGTAATAAAAGGGCAATTTTAAAACATTCGTTAAAATTTAATAAATGGAAATAACCCATTTTAAACTTTGGTTAAAAACTGGAATGTGATGAAAATTTGCGGTCAAAGAATCAATTAATAGCTGGTCAACGCTCCAGCGATCGCAATAATCCCTGCTCTGTTGTAGGCAAAGACTAATAATTATTCCACCCCAAAGGTGTTGTTATCATCTAAGAATGGTATTTAATGACCTTTCTTCTATATGGCACTAACTAATCAATATATATTTTATTTATTTGCCACATTCATATTTTTACTTCAAGTTTCATAAAAGAATTTTTTGACATTTATTATAGTTGTTTATTAAACATATGAAATTGTTATCAATAAAGTTAAAAGTTAGTTATTTACTTACTTCGTTTCTATGTGACAATAGCTCTGCGCTTTGGCATTTTCTCATTATTAAGATTAACAATAAAGGTTAATGGTTAATAAATACAAAACAATTACCAACATGTGATGATAGAGAGGCTCTTTTTTTTTTCTAAGTGAAGTAATGTTTAATCCTTTCGCACACGTGCAATACGTTAAAGATTCACAACAACACGTAAAAGTTGATCATGATCATGTCAAGAGCACTATGCTAACTTGCCATTCGAACTTTATTATTTATCATACCTCACTAGTGTAAATAGGACATGGCTACTATTACTAAGCAGAGTTCTATTTTCAAAATTGTTTTTTATTTTGGCAAACACAAAAGAGACATCAAGGTATAACTTTACGGAAGAAAGTTTAATTTTCAACGAAGGGAAGAGTAAAACAAGAACAAGTTACATTATGGGATTATGAAACTACAATTCTTTTATTAAAGATTTTCTCAATCATATTGTTGTTGATTAATAGGTTGTATCAATATGTGACATTTCTTTTATTCTCAAAGATTTTCTCAATTATATGGTGGGTGATTAATAGATTGCTTCAATATGTGACATTTCTTTTATTTTCCGATCCGAATTTTGTGATGAAATTGAGAATTTATGAGGTTTAAGTTAGCAACATTGATTTTCAATTTTTTTTTATGTTGTGATGTAATGCTTATTTTTATTAAAAAAAAAATTATAAAAGGATGGGATAGGTAACAAATTATGATGGCTTAAGAGGAAAATTTACCTTGATTTGATTTTCCCTATTGATGAGATAGTTAATCTTCGCAAAAAGCTTCTAGAAAGAGGTTGAGAAGATGAAGGCTCAAAGTGTGATTATATAAACAAGATAGAGGATTAATTAAGAAGTTCTTCTTCCTTTAACTTTTCAACCTTTTCCATTTTCTCTCTCATACATTATTTTCCCTCTCACCCATTAATTTGAATTGGCAAGAGAGTTGGTGCCAGAACTTAGAGAGGTTCAGACCTTGTGACTAGTTACAGGAAGTGAATGTGTTGCAACACCATTTCTTTGAACTAGATGGTTCTAAGGACTAGGAGTGGTTCCATTTGTGTGTGGCACATAGAGCACTGAAGAGGTTAGGGTCGAGGGACTGTAGAGATCAAAGAAGGAATCCCTTGTGTTGTATAAACCTACATGGTATTTTGTGAATATTTATGAGCTTGGTCAAAGATGGAAAGACGTGAAGGAGAGTGGGCTTCACTTTTATGTTAAATTTGGTTTGAAAATGGTGTGTTGAATCCTTGAATTTGATTTTTCTCTCAAGGAATCAAGAATTTGGCTTAGGGGTGACTAGATGTGAGAAAGCCTACAACATAGTCTTACCTATGGTTGGGTGGAGAGTGGCTCACCCTTATTCAGTTCTAGAGTCACTTTTTTCGAATAAGATAAGTACTTGTATGCTTGGCAAAGGAAAGTGATTGTTGCAGCAATATATGTATGAAATTGTAATAGTTTAAATTGTTTACTCTCAACAAGTTTTTTTCTTCTAAATGAAATATTATTATGAAAAATAAACATGTGGAGGATATGAATTATGTTGCTGCTAATATTGTTAAATTTTTTCTTAACCTCTAAGTAAATCAATTGAATTGATTTGGGCAATCTTTCCTTCCCAGTAGAGATTGTATTAATAAATTTTCAAATCCATGGGTCGGTTGTGCACCTAGGTGGCTCCTTCCTAGTTAATTACATGTTGATTTTTCTTTAGTTTTCTCTACATGCTATAAGTCCCAAAATTTTCCTTCAATTTAAAGAGATAGAAGGTGCGAAAAAGAAGTTGAGGAAGAATTTTGGGGTAATTCCTAGAGTTTAAAGGTGGAAGCCAAAATGTGATTTATGGGGTAAACAAGCCACTTTAGAATTTTCACTATAATATTTTTTTTTGAAGGTTTCAGAGGTTGAAACTTGGATCATAATGAGGGGAAATCTCACTAAAAGCCTGGTTTTAAATTTTCAAATCTTGGTTCGCTATATTTTCATATATATGATCTAAGAAAGTTGGGCTTCCTAAATGCTTTGTTGAACAAACCATCTTGGAATTTTGACTATAAATTTTCTTCTGAGAGGTTTTAGATGATGAAACTTGGACCATGATGAGGGGAAATCATACTGAAAAATTGGTTCAATTTTCAGGTCTTGGTTCTTTATATTTTCAAAGATATGCTCTGAGGAAGATAGGTATCATGAATGCTCATGAAATCAAGCTTCAAATAGGTCAACATGGTATTTTTTACATAACTTTATTTCTTTGAGGGTTCAGACCCTAAAACTTGGAGGTGACATAGAAGATATCTCAAGATACTTTTGTCAAAAGTTTACTTTTTCCTTGCAAAAAAACTATAATTTCATTGCAGCTTTAAAAAGGAACAAAATTACATTTTGTAGATGATAAAAGCATTTAGTATGAGCAAGGCCACAATATTGTGAGAGTAGATTAGTAGCCTATAAACTCAAAAACAAAAAGAGGAAATAAATATAAATAAAAGAGAAATTTAATGTTGTAATAATCACTTAACTTCTCTTTCTTTCCTTTCTTTGTTTGGACCTTCTGTAATCCCCTTAAAGGAGGTTCAACACGTACAACTTCCAACTCATTCACAGTCACCACTAGGGGTTTTTATTTATCAAAATATTAATCTTTTGAGCAATGGAATATCTTTGAGCCAACCAAACCATCCTATTTTCATGCCAATACTCCAAGATGTCTAGGTTCAAGGATTGGTTCTTTTTCTAGAGAATTTTGTAGGGGATGTGAATGTCCATCGGAAACATGAGTACCCATATCCTCTTGTTTTAAATGGTCCTCCTTGATTTCATTTTCTTCTTCCTCAAAAATGGGATCAAGAGGTTGCAAACCTTTTGTTTTACAAACTGACCTCTTTTTTTCTTTTGGGGGCTCTTTTTATTGTGGACATGTGTCCTGTAAGTGTCTTGTTTGGAACTAAATGTCTCATATGAATGTCTTGTTTTCATAATCCAAGATCTGGATCCATTGATAGGCTCTATATTTCAACAAATAAGATAGGCCTTTCTTAGATCTATTTCAATACATCTTCGATAAATAATAATCAATCCTTTCTCTGTTCTTTCAACATCCATTTTTTGGAAGGAACCTAAAGCATTTACAATATCCTCTAGTACCTTTTGATGTGAAAATGGAAGAGGAAAATTTGGAAACCTTAGCTAGACTGGCATTTTTGTTACCGCCATTACTGAAGAATTAATTTGCAGAAACCAAGGGTAATGAAAAGCCTTGTGCTTCCCCAAAACCAAGGTCCTTTCTACAAATGTTAATTCTTATCGAGAGTGTACGAAAAGAAACCACTTTAGACTGTGGATGAAAAGCAACCTTAATAGTAAAAATGGCTATAAAACAGTGCGGATCTGCAACAGATAATAGAAACAAAACCTACCAAAGTCCTGATCTATGCAATAAAAATAGTTAAACAACAAGATGAAATAATGAATTAAGCATAAATAACTCCAATAACTCAATGGAAAATAGATATAAAGAATATATTTTATTATATGACATCTGTGATGGGAACAAATGATGTTACCATTCCCCCTCTGTGGAATGGGTTCTTGGCTATCCTCAATGTCTTCAGCTTTGTAGAGTCTCTCTTCTCTAAAATGTGTAAACCCAGTTAAAATATGTTTGAGCTCAATGGGAACCCAAACGAAAAAAGAAAATGGTAAACGACAATGATTATAATGAAAGTTACAATAGTGAGTGCAACAATGAAAATGATCAAAAGTGAAGAATGGATGTAAAACCCTCCAATTTTTAACAAAATATTAGGTTATTCTGGAATAATGGAAAGAATAAATATTATTAACCAAATTCTAGAATTAACCATTTGGAATATTTTATTATATTTGGTTGGAGGGAAAAAGTATTTAAATTGGTTAAATACTTTTACTTAGAAATAATAAATAAATAAATGATTTATTTATCATCTCAAGGAATGGTTAAGGAATAATAAACAAATAATGATTTGTTTAAGTATTCCTAGAGGATTTAGTCAAAATTGACAAAGAATAATAAAAAAATGATTAGTTAATTATTCCTAGAGAAAAATAAGAAAATTAATGATTTATCTAATTATTTCTCATGATTGGGTCAAATATGACAAGGAATATTAGTTAAACAATGGTTTAATTAATTATTCCTAGAATATAATGAAACAAATAATGATTTATTTAATTATTCTTCCTGGGGCTAACCAAAAATAACTTAACAAATGTGGTATATTAAGTAATTTCTTATAGTGAAAGCAATTTTACTATGATAAAATTGGCTCTACATGGTGTACTTTGATTCATCTAGTAGGTTATGGCTAGATGATAAATTTTTGGTGATAACAGATTTCCCCCCAACGTACGAATGTTAGGAGAAACAATTATGACCAAAGTATGTTGTAAGGACAAAATCACTAGACACTGAAGGGGAGTCAAAGAGAGAGAGAGAGAGAGAGAGAGAGAGAAATATGAATGGAGTTGAATCAAAATAGGATAGTGACTGAGGGGGCGAGACTAACTAGCTAATGTAAGTCTCCTTTTATGATGTGGTACTTGATATCAAATGAGGCGGTGGAGGCATACCCATACTCGTTGAGATAATTGAGTACAAATAATAATGGTGCACCCTGCAAAATAACACTGAGCACTAAAGTACATGCTGAATGGTACATGGCTATAGAAATTTCACAGTAGATCACCTGATAATGCAATATACTAAAGCAAAATACTTGATCTAATTCTACTATCAAACTTTGCAGAAGCTTAATCAATTTGAGCAAGATCAATTGGAACACATATAAAAGAGAAGAAGATTCAATCACACATGAAACACAGAAGAATACTCTGGGAAAAGCCTCAGCTAAAAACCCCGCTATCTGCATTAACATACAAGTGGAAATATCTTAGGATTACATAAAGCTTTAGCTCTCAAGCTATCCAACTCTCAGTACAATCCCTCACTTCTGCTCATAGACAAAATAGAAAACAAATATGCCTTCCTTCAGTTCTCCAAGCCTCCTATTTCCTTGCGTAGTTTCTCTTGGGTCCTCAAGTTGCCACAAGTGTGTAATAATCCCTCACACACTACTCTAACCTCTGAAATAACTGTGCAATCCTGAAGGAGTAAATTCCTTTTACATGGATGAGTTTCATTTATAGGAAAATTCCTCCAACTAATAATACACTATCCCTTACTTTAATTTCAACTGGGTCTTTCTATGAACTCACATGCATGAGTTATTTATGAGAGAATATTCAATTATCTAGAGAACACTAGTTGCATGAATGCATGCATTAACTGACTAAACTCACAATTAGTTCCTCCAACTGTTTGGAACTGATTTAACTGGACTTAACTCAGTTAATTGAGCTAACTAATTACAACTCAAATACAACTCATCCTTATCTCCTTAATTAAGGGATAACTTCCTGAATCAAAGGGATAACTGTTGCATGTCTTCACAAAGACTTCATGTTTGATTTTCTCTAACTAATTAACTCAAGATGAATTAATTAATTATTTTCCAAACAACTGCTACGACCAAATTGGAATTTTAATTCTCAATTTTAATTCAGTGACTAATTAAAATTGGAATCTATCCTGAAATGCTATTTATAGCAATGTTATTTTTAGCATTTCTATTTTTTGCTATTTCCAATAGAGTTAGAGTATATCTTGAAATGTTATTTATAGCAATGATATCTTTAGCATTTCTTGTTGCCATTTTCAACACTCCCTCTCAACAGGAAAGGCATTCAACTCAAACCTGATCTTGAACCTTTGAAATTTTCTGCATGCAACACTTCTCTCAAGTGTTGTTGCTCCAACAACTCCAAAAACAAAAAATATCCAACTTAAATCAGAATGATGCCTCTATCATCAAAGTCTCTGACTACTATTGCCTTTGTTGACTGAAACCCCTATGCTTCTGCTGACTCTACCTAGTCAATCCTTCTCTGGACTCTTCAGTATCTGACTGCTCTAGCCTCTGTCACTTTGATCTCTGATTGCATCAATCACATTGATTCCTCCTACATCTGTGTTGCATCATGTTGCACCATGTTTTCCACTGCCGCACCGCAACTCAGTTACTGAGAAGTAAGTAACTGATCTCCCAACTGACCTCCCTGTTGGGCTAAAAACATCCTCTAATGATGAAGCTCCCTCTGCTGCTGACAAGTGCTCCCTCTCTGACCTCTATGCTACTGCAACAACTCCTTGCATCTTGCATCATTGCACACCTCTCTATGCCATCCTGCATTGGTGCAACACTCTTGTGCCTCTTGCATTGCTGCAGCCTGCTAGCTCAGCGTTACCTTGCGACTCCTGCACTATAGCTCTCTCTGCCGCTCCATCTGCATCTTTCTCTACCCACTCAGCTAGTCTTGCTACTCGTTATCGGAGCTCCTGTAGCAAGGTCTAATCAAAGAGGCTGGGTACCTCAAGGAGCTTGCCCCTATTTCAGCCTTCTTGGGACTATCATTTTACATCGCCCCACCTCACACCTAGAGGTATGGCTGCATGTGATCCTTCTGCCCACTTGGCTCGAAATTTCCCCATACTGGAGGTCTCTACATAAGTGGATGCCTCCACTCGGTCTCCTCTTTTCTTCTCCAGTTGTGGCTACTTCATAACCTCCTGAAGTTGCTTCACCAATTATGGCTCCTCCAAAATTGTATGCGACTTCTTCTGGCACTGCATGTTGAGAGGTAATGTACTCTCCCTCTCAACCACCAAGTATCAAACATTTTCCTTGCTCCTCAAGGCTTTGCATGCATCTTGAACCTCAAGAGAATACAAGTTCTTGACTCGTGAACCAATTTTCTTCACTTGTCTCGTGGTGATGTGTCTAAGGAAAACCTTTCCCTTACTGAAGACTACATCATAGCCTTTGTCCTCCAACATCGTGATCGATACCAAGTTCTTCTTCAGTCTTGGCACATACTGCACATCTGTCAAGGTGATGCAAGCTCCATGCTTCCTCTGAAAAGCAACTATGCCCACTCCTGAAACACTATGCTTTTCATCATTACCCATTTCTATGCGCATTTGGAGGTCTTTCTCCTGCATGGTACTGAAAAAACTCTTATTGTGGGTCATATGGAATGAGGCTCCACTGTCAAGAAACCAATCACAACCCATCATCGATGAGGGTAAAATCCAATTCGAACTAAGAGGCCAATGCCTCACCTTTAGATCCTTCCGAGGATCCCTTCTTGGATTACTTCAATGGATAATTAGTTGCATAATGGCCCACCTCATGACAATTAAAGCATCTCACTTTAGATTTGTCAATATTCTTCCCTCCATGAGAAGAACTCGATTTGGGATGAGAATCTTTCTCCTTCCCTTTCCTTGCCTTACTCTCTAAGGAGAAAGTTTCTTCATCCTCCTTGGATGAATAACCATGTCTAGTGCTCCTCATGATCCTCTTGCATCAGATCTGACCACAGTTGTTCCAAATCTGGCAGTTGCTCTCTTCCATTCACTAAGTCTTGGTAGCTATGCTAGCTCTTAGGAAGACCAAGGAGAGAAAGGCTCACCATTGCTCCGATACCTTGTAGAACTTTTTCTACAAAACTTCGCTCTGATACCATGTAGAAATTTCATCGTAGATCACCTGATAATGCAATATACTAAAGTAAAATACTTGATCTACTTCTACTATCAAACTTCTCAGAAGCTTAATCATTTTGAGCAAGATCAATCAAAACAAATATAATAGAGAAGAAAATTCAATCACACATGAAATACAGAAGAATAATATGGGGAAAGCCTTAGCTAAAAACCCCGCTATCTGTATTATCATACAAGTGGTAATATCTTAGGATTACACAAAGCTTTAGCTCTCAAGCTATCCAGCTCTCAGTACAATCCCTCACTGGTGCTCATAGACAGAATAGACAACACATATGCCTTCCTTCAGTCCTCCAACCCTTGTATTTCCTTGCGCAGTTTCTCCTGGGTCCTCAAGCTACCACCTGTGTGTAATAATCCCTCAAACACTGCTCTGACCTCTGAAATAAATGCACAATCCTGAAGGAGTAAATTCCTTATGCATGGATGAGTTTCCTTTATAGGAAAATTCCTCCAATTGATAGTACACTATCCCTTCCTTTTATCTCATCTGGGTCTTTCTTTGATCTAACATGCATGAGTTATTTATGAGAGAACATTCAGTTATCTGGAGAACACTAGTTGCATGAATGCATGCATTCACTGACTAAACTCACAATTAGTTCCTCCAACTGTTTGGAACTAATTTAATTGGACTTAACTCAGTTAACTGAGCTAACTAATTACAACTCAAATACAACTCATCCTTATTTCCTTAATTAAGGGATAACTTCCTGAATTGAAAGGATAACTGTTGCATGTCTTCACAAAGACTTCATGTTTGATTTTCTCCAACTAATTAACTCAAGATGAATTAATTAATTATTTTTCAAACATCTCCTAAGACCAAATTCGAATTTTAATTATCAATTTTAATTCAGGGACTAATTGAAAATGGAACCTATCCCAAAATTCTATTTATATCAATGTTATTTTTAGCATTTCTATTTTTTGCTATTTCCAACAGAGTTGGAGTATATCCTAAAATGTTATTTATAGAAACATTATTTTTATAATTTCTATTTTTAGCATTTCTTGTTGCCATTTTCAACAATGACATGTTGGCATAAATGAGCCAAAAAATAATACAATGTATTCCATATACATAATGCGCCTGTAAAACATGAGCTAGGAATGAATACAATAACATATGAGTACATGAGACATAATGGCCCTTCCCTCAAAAAATGGGTGGGAGGGAGGGTATAACAACCAAAGAAGCCCTGCTGAATAGAAAAGGGCTCTACAAAATTGAATGTATTATTTGAAGGAGACATGCATGCTATGAGCACTGGAAGTGGCAAGAACAAAACCCATCAAATCTGTGGAATTACATCTAAGGTTGTGGCATAATATGAAATCATCTGGGCATGTGGGGGGCTAACTGAAGGGCCACCCTCTCATGAGGCTTGAAACATCTCACACACACCTGGGAATCACTTGTATAATCTACTGCATAACTGTACCATCAAGTGTATGAATCATGAGCATGAAACAATCACGTCAAAGGGAAATGATGATTTCCTTTGCTTGATTCGAGGCATGAAACAAGAGTGGAATCTGAAACCAAAATACACCACCCTCTAGGCCATTCTTTTGGAATACATGTGCTGATGTCGACAGAATAGGGACTGCCATAGGTGAGGCAATGAGGATCCTCAACTAAAGCACTAGGGAAAATAGTAATTTGATTGATGGAATGACACCAAGGAACATGGAGAAAATGGACCAAGGGACAAACATATGACTTCCGTTGTCAGAGCATGAAGTGCATGGTTGACCTGACAATGACTGACTTCACTCTAGAGGGGATGGTGGATAGTATGATTGAAGGGAAAAATGGGCAACAGAGGATGAATGGTATGCGAAGATGAATGGAATACTGTGACATGATACAATGGGACATTAAATAGACTCCATGGATGCAAAGGTGACTCATCTTGGATGCTATGAACAAGGGTGACTCGATGATGCTGCCACTTAGAATAGGCTTAGTGGGGACCATGAAAACATGAGAAAATGATGTTGATCTTGACGAAAATTGACACGTGAGATAAAAAGCACTAAGGGAAGATGGTCCCCAAAGTACAAGCGTCGCATATGAATAAATTCGATTTTGAGAGGTGATGAAGTGACCCTTCTTGGAAAAATGGCTTCTAGGTGAAGTGTTAAATCATCCAAAATGAAGAGAGACCCATTATAGTTCTTGATGAGAGATTTCCACTGGTACTTGTAGTTCATCAAATAGAGCTACAGTTTGGTTGATATGGATGGCAGAAAAACTATGGGTTTTTCTAGAAAAGGGATTTTCCCCTCCAAATTAATTCGTTTGCTAATTGAGCTTTGGTGAATTTTGGGAGGAGGAAAAGGCCGTAAATATTTTGGAGATTGTAGTGGACAAATTTATCGTCAGAATTAGGATCTGTGACATTCAAGTAGGTGGCCTTACTAATATCTTCAATTTCAATGGTTTACTTTCTAATTTTGGTGCCCCACAACTACCTGGGAGACCCCTGCTTCTCCTCAAGGCTGGCTCACACTTTTTTGGGCCTGAGGTGCGATATGGTTTGCAAGAATTGGTCAAAAACCCACGAGCTCACCCTTTTCTGGCTAAAAACTATGAGTTGGACCTGAGAGGGAGGGTGATTTGCTAATCTAATGGGGGCTAGAGGCTGAACAATGAAGACCAGTGTTTTCATCTTTGAACTGAAAATACATGTGGCGTTTTGTAGGTATGGTAGAGTTGAAAATCAACTAGCACAAATGAGATTTGGACGCCCTTCGATCCAAGATTCAGGGGAATTAGGTGGTTTGAGGGGTGCTAGCTTGCTACAAGGTTCTCAAGTTGTTAGAGAACCCATTGATGAGGCTAGGTGAGCTGTTGTTGTTGAGGATTGTGAGATATTGGGATCCTGACTAGTAGGTCTTTATGGTGCAAGGGCACAGGATCGAGTTCACTTTCCATGACATTTATTTCTTGAGTGGACTCCCCCCCTGGGGGTGGTGGGGGATATACATCTGGTGCTGCCTCGTGGGAGGAAAATATTAGAGTTCATGGATTTCCCTTGTCCATTGTGTGTTCATGTTAAGGGCATGTCCATACCGATTAGTGATCTAGAGAGGCTAGAGACACGACTTGTTTCCACAATAGTGCTGCGGGTTCTGGGCAGCCAAACATTCCACCACATCACTGGTGAGTAGATGATGATTTTTGAGAGTGTATTGGTAGGGAATTACTATGGGTGGGCCCAAATGATGTTGTTGTCGGTGAAATGACCACTGAGTCTATGCAGGAGACAGGTGAACCATGACTATGCATTTGGTATATTGCTATGTGCTTTCTTCTTTGAGAAGATACCCACCATCCACCCTCATGTACAGGTCTGGGAAGAGGGTCCACAGGAGCCTAGGATGCGGCACTAGGGGCAATTACTACAGAGAGGGAGAGGAGGGGGGTCAGGCATGTGTTCCAACCCGAATTGTTTGCACACTGGGATTAGATGCCCCTATACATAGATGATTATCCCTATAGTGGGATGATCTACCAAGGTGGTCTTGACCTACCACTTCCACTCAGATGAGCATGGGGACTAGATAATTAGTGTTATGTTTCTATTTTTATGCTGCATTTCATATTTTTATCCTATGTATGTGGTACCAAGTTTAAAATATGTGGTATGCAGATATAGCACCAGTGAAACCGATAGGATACACAGGTTGAGATGCAACGCCTGAGGCTACAAATCAGAGAATATCATCATCACTTCAAGGTCCAGACGATAGTGCTCTACTCACTGACATATGCCGTAGATATGATGTGATCTTGGATGGAGTTTCTGAGTGAGGATGGCATGAGCTAGAAGATCAATATGCAGATGAGTGTACATGTCTTCCCTTAGAGTAGTGAGGGATCATGCAGTGCATGGAAATGGCCGGTCAAGCAGTACGTGATCTATAGGAAGGCGGACAAGAGCCTTTGGCTCAGGATCTACTAGACAATGACTAGGGATGGGGACATGTGGGTCCGTTTGTTTTGATATTTGTAACATGCTATGGGCATGTCAGATGTATTTAGAGCTATGGGCTCGAAATACTTATATGTTTTATTTGATACATAATGTGATTATGCATATTGACGATGATGGTCCACCATGTGTTTTGTTTATGGTTGTCTTCTACGTTATACATGTGATAAATTCTAATCTAGAATGTAATTTATAATGGTATCTACATAGTTATTTTGGGATCTAGGAATATGACTAAATTAATGGTTTCAAATTCATATACAAACATCTTAACTCGTACATATTTTCTAAATATGACTTGGTTATGCACATGATACACAACATTGAATTGCATGACAAGCAACAAGGAATCTAAACAAACATGAAGATGAAGGATGCGATGAGCAAGGGCATCGATTAACAAACCTATCAGTGCATCATATTCACCCTGGTTATTGGTGGTAGATCCAATGCACATGCTGTTAGCATGGACTAATGAATGAAAGGGGGTGAAAATGGCCCATGCTACCGAGGCTAGCTTCTTGGAGAAGCGACTCGCATTTTCGGCATAACCGATATATGGTGTGGATGATGGATCCATATGAAAGTATAAAAGGACAACAAATTATATAATGTAACCTACCTAAATGCATCACATAAATAAAGATATGAAAATCAATGGGATATGCTATGGGTAAAATTTCTTGAGGTAGAGTGCATTACAAGGATTAGGAAGAAGTTGGCCTTTAAAATCATTAAAGAGATATGCCCCCTCGCCTAATTCCTTGATCTAAAATGATCATACATTAAACTGAAGTAGAATTGATTAATGCCAACCGCGAACTAAATGTTAACTTAAATTTCTTTAACCGTGAGAACTGATTGAAAAGAATGGCTTTATGACATAATTGAAACATAAGTAAGATGCAAATAGGAGTGAAAATCAGAAAAAAAACACAACAATACCAGACCACAATATTGATTACATAGTTCATCCCTGATGGACTACGTCTCTAGGTCCGCTTTCTAGATGGGTGTCCGCTTTATTAGGATTGAATCTGAGGAGGTTGATTACACATAAAATTAACTAGATTCTCTGTGCACGTAGATACTTCTAGTCACTATCACAAAAAATCTCACTGAAATAGCTTTCCAACTCCAATCATGGTTCCCAATTCTGACTTCGGATGCTCCTGTTACACTGAAAACAAAACTACCTATAACCTCCAGAATCTGCATACAAAACTTCAAAACCACTAATGTCTTCTTCATGAACAAACTGGTGTATTTAAAGGGTTTAAGATACATTTGAGGTCTCCCCAACCAAGATTGGTATGAACTTTGAAGTTAGGGTTTGGTCTAATGACGCAAGGCCGCCTTAGGAGTTTGTTACAAGGTCATTCAATTAACATAGCACCAAAACTGCATTGAAAACCCACATTTCGACCTTAATATAAACTCAAAGCCGTTAGCTGTTTTATAACCGAGTGGAGGAGGGTGACAAAACATGTGTTCAGGCTGATATGCACCATGGTTTGTGTGCCAACGGTTTGCTGCTTACTGATGGTTGGTTGTGCAGTGAGCTGTATTTAGGTCACATGCCGAGGTTTAATTTACAGACTCCAATGTAGTGAACTGCAACCCCGACACAACACCATGGTAACTGCCACTATTCACATGCTACAATTTATCTCTCAATACGGTTAGGCCAACGGTTAGGAGTTTCTATCCACTACGGTGAATTCCAAACCATGAGTGGTTTTCACATCTTTGGTCCCACTGCAGTCTCCAGTGTGGTTAGGGACTATGGTTTATGAATTACAATGTAATTTTTTTTTAATATAGTTTTGTAATGCATTTTTTATCATAGGTTTTGTTTATAATGTTATGTCATAATCTGAGAGGGTTAGGACTTAGGATTTAATGCATTAGGTTATGGTTAGGGTCTTAGGTTTAAGTTAGAATTATGACATTTTGATACGTGGATTTTGATAGGCTAATGAGTTTAAATGAAGAACTAATACTTAGATTAAATCATCTTTCTTTTTTATAACAAAACCCATGGACACCTTTTCTATCATGAAGCGACATTTGTGACAAACATCACATGATGAGAAACCCATGTCGACAACCAAAACCTACACAACGGATGACAAACCCATGTTGATGACCAAGTACAAAACCATATCATCATGACAACCAACACTAGAAAACCGTAACATTACTGTCGAAGCTGAGATACCAGACACTGAATGCTGACAACAAAACTGGAGAAGCTGATAAAGTTCAAGACCTCATCGACCATAATCATTTGACGATCACTTCAACTTTGAACCAGTGACAACTCTGCTCATGCTGGACCACAAAAGTTTGACTTAAACAGATAGCAGATGAGGGTAGAGCTCCCTCACTCTCCACCTTGTCTGAAAGATGTACCAATACATACGATGAATCACCTGAAAGTGATGACCTTGATGATGCTGATCATCGTGCACCTTGAATTTGTGAACTGTTCATCCATCTGGAATATGCTCAACTGGCGACAATGGTTAAACAACCTGTTATGAACATGGCAATTGACTTCTTTCCGCAGAGTACCATGAGCTAGTGATTCATAAACATCTTTGAAATCAGTCTCTACAGGATATTATTCAATACCATTGACATGCACTAACAATATATTTTTTAGAATAACAGAAACATTCAAAGACATTCTTGACATCATACCAGCTACTTGATTTGATATACTTTCTTGATTCCTGATTACTAAGTGAACTTGTTGCAATAAACCCATCAAATCGTAATGTGAAAACTACTGCAACTTAGTTTGATTTTGAAAGTATTGAAGTGTTTGTTGATTTTTTTGAATCATTGTTTCTTCATTCATTAAATGATGTTCTCATTTATTAGCACCTTCCCTTGATGCATAAGTTTCCCTTATATGTATTGGATACTTTGGCATTGCTTTACAAAAGGCTTTGATATGAAAAAAAATGGGCTTCCTCTCCACTTGAAAAGAGGCTTCCAAACTATTTGAAACATGAAATGGTGACACAATACAAGAGAAATGTAACACTAACTTTCCCCAATACTGACCTGCATCCTTGTAACTGTTAACTTCCAAACTTGGACTGAATTGATTAATTCTGACATTAGGAACATGAATTTTGGCCATCAATTGTAATTCATGTTGTATTCCTTGCTTATGAGTAAGATGTTTGATTTCTTTAAATAGAATTGAAAATGTTTCTACCTCTTCGATCAAACTATCTTTAAACTGGACTCGTAACTTGAACAAGCATCATGTTAATTTTTATGTTGTTCCTTTACACACATGATTAAAAATCTGTCATTTTGAACTTATTAATCACTTCATCTAATTAGCAACAACTAAATTCAAGTGATTTTTACTTTGATGTGTTGTGGCAATAAATTCAACCCCATCTTTCTTAAGGTGATATTTATGCTTTCTCCTATAAAATACTACATCATGATCATAAAGATAAGGACTTCGTAAGAAAACTCCACATATGTCTACTGGAACCACATCTAATTCCACTTCATCAATGTAATTAGCTGTAATGGAAAATTTTAACTGAAATTGCTTTATGACATTTATCTGAGTTGATTTATTTAGCCATCCTAATGGGTAAGGTCTTGGATGATTCCGTGTCTCCAAACCCAAGTTCTTAACTAAATATTCAGATATTAAATTGGCCTGTGATCCATTGTCAAACATTCTATCTATTTTTGTGTGCTTAGAATCTATCCTTATGTTAAATAGGTCAACTCTTCTATCCTCATTTGAAGGATTTATGTTTGATGAAGATGCAATAGTATTCAAACTTGAACCAATGTCAGAAGTTTTACTTATCGAAACTATGGTAGTTATCCTCCTTTCATCACCTAAATTGAAACCTAGATCTTGTTAGATTACTGCATTTTCTTTCTTTTCATCCTTCTCCTTAAGGAACTTTTTGGGCTTAAGTTCTAGATGAAGTTTCCAACACCTAGATTCATCATGACCGATTCTCTTGCATGAGAACAAGTAGGTCTTTCCTTTTGAGCTGTCACTGATTTATTTCTCTTCGAATTGTTCTTCCCCTTACTGTTATTGGAATCCTTGATTTCCAACTCTTTGGATGATTGCGGTGAAAACTTGAATGGTCTGCCACATGATTCAATATGTATGGCTTGAACACACACTTCATAAAAATCATCAGGATTAAACATCAATAATGTATGTTGCAAATATGAATGTAAACTCCTAATGTATTTGAATAAATTTTCATGTGTATCCAATGAAATACCAAGTGCCAATGCTTTCTTTCTGAACTCCTGAGTAAACTCCTAAACACTCTGCCCTTTACCTTGCCTCAAGTGCTACCAATCAATAACAACTTGTTGCATGTATCCTAAAGGATAGAATTGTTTCAAAAGAGATTTTAAAAACTTAGACCATGAAGAGATGACTTTACCTTTTTGCTTTACATCTATTTGAGTTTTAATTTCCCACCATATTAAAGTTGTTCCCCCTATTCTAAGTGTGGCTAACTATATTTTCATTTTATCGTTATAAATGTTTTGAATACGGCAATCCACTTCTAACTGCTTAATCCAGTTATCTAAATTTTCAGGATTCATTTCGCCATCATAAATAGGTAACTCAAATTTTACATCAAGTTTCAAAAGAGATGTTTTATTAGGTTTCTTTTCTGTTTCAGATTTTGAATTGGAAGAAGAATAAGAAGAAGATGATGATGGAAATGATGGAGGTGAAGGAGGTTTATCAGCCTTTCCTTTATCTTTGTCCTTATTTGATGTCTTTGAAGAAGAAGATGCATCTCTCACCTTCTTATCTTCATAAATTTATCCCAACATCTACTGCATACACAAGAATTCTTGTTGGAACTATTCCTCTCTCATCTTAGTTTCAGGATTTTCAACTGCATCAGATCCTGTCATGGTCAACTTATGAGCAACTCTTCACTTTCCATTCTCTGGATCAATCTCCTCGAGTGTTCCTTCTCCACATTGTGACTTTGACCTGGTTAACATTCACTAGAAAAATTCTACAAACACAACCTCTTCTGATACAAAATTATATGATTTGAAATAATCATACATTAAACTGAAGTAGAATTGATTAATGCCAACCGTGAATTGAATGTTAACTTAAAGTTCTTTAACTATGAGAATTGATTGAAAATAATGACTTCATGATGGAATTGAAACATAAGTAAGATGAAAACATAAGTGAAAAGCAAAAAAACACAACAATATCAGATGCCAATATTGATTATGGAGTTCATCCCTGATGGACTATGTCTCCGAGTCCGCTTTCCAGATGGGCGTTTTCTTTATTAGGATTGAATCTGAGGAGGATGATTAAATAGAAAATTAACTAGTCTTTCTATGCATGTAGATACTTCTAGTCACTATCACAAAAAATATCTCTGAAATAGATTTCCAACGCCTATCACGGTTCCCAATTATGAATTTTTATGCTCCTATTACACTGAAAACAAAATTGCCTATAACCTCCAACATCTACACACAAAACTTCAAAACCACTAATGCCTTCTTCAAGAACAAACTGGTGTATTTAAAGGGTTTTAGATACATTTGAGGTCTCCCTAGCCAAGATTGGTGTGAACTTTGAAGTTAGGGTTTGGTCTAATTACACAAGGCCACCTTAGGAGTTTGTTACAAGATCATTCAATTACAATAGCACCAAAACTACATTGAAAAACCACATTTCGACCTTAATATAAACTGAAAGTTGTTAGCCATTTGCTAACTAGGCGGAGGAGGGTGAAAACACATGTGACCAAGCTGATTTGCCCGTAGTTTGTGCATTGACGATTTTATTCCTACTAACGATTGACTATGCGGTGAGCTGTATTACGGTCACATGCCGAGGTTTACTTAAAAAACTTTGATGCAGTGAACTGCAACCCCGATAGTCTGCCATGGTAACTGCCACTGCTCACATGCTTCAGTTTATCTCCCGAAGTGGTTAGGCCAGTGGTTAGGAGTTTCTATCCATTATGGTGTATTCCAAATTGTGAGTGGTGTTCACATCTGCGGTCCCACTGCGGTCTCCAACGTGGTTAGGGACTGCGGTTTATGAATTACAATGTAATGTTTTTTTTATATATGGATTTGTAATGTATTTTTTATCATAGGTTTTGTTTGTAATTTTATGTCATAGTCCAAGAGGGTTAGGAATTAGGATTTAATGCATTAGGTTATGGTTAGGGTCTCAGGTGTAGGTTAGGGTTATGAAATTTTGATACATGGATTTGCATAGGTTAAGAGTTTAGATGAAGAACTAATACTTAGGTTAAATCATATTTCTTTTCTATAACAAAACCCATGGACACCTTTTATATTATGAAGTGACATTTGTGACAAGCATCAAATGATGAAAAACTCATGTCGACAACGAAACCCTACACAACGGATGACAAACCCATGTTGACAACCAAGTACAAAACCATATCATCATGAAAACCAACATTGAACAACCGTAACATTACTATCGAAGCTGACGATACCAGACATTGAATGCTAGTGACGAAACTAGCGAAACTGATAAAATTCAAGACCTCATTAACCATGATCATTTGACGATCACTTTGACTTTGAACCACTGAAGACTTCGCTCAAGCTGGATTGACATGATCCTCTTGGATCAATCCTTATGAATGTTGTAAGGTCCTAGCCATAGTGATTCGAACTTCCCATGTCCCAGGATGTCACGGGCCTAGTTATACAACAAAACAAGATCACATTCCTGTAAAGTACGAGGGTGGACTTTTCAGTCATACTTCGATTTAGTGCGATTTTTGGTCATTTCAATGGTTTGCAAAGAAAAATGACGGTCTTTAGAGGCATGCTCAAGCATGATAAGTCTTTGTTCTAATGGTTGGGTGTTAGGGAAAAGTTTGAAATCTAGGTGAAGGGAAGGGATCTCACACTTGATTGGTAATATTTCCTGCTCACCAAAAACAAGGTGGAAAGGAGTAAACCTAGTGGCAGTTTCAACAGATTTTCTATAGGCCCAAAAATTTGGGAAGAGAATAAGGTGCCAGTTGGTCTTGTGCTAATTCACCGTCCGCTAAAGCATCGTTTTGAGAATCTTGTTGACTACTTCAACTTGTCCATTACCTTGGGGGTAATAAGATGATGAATACTGGTGTTGGAAGCCCAACATCGAGGATATATCATGCCATACTTCATCCTCAAAACGTCAGCCATGTTTAGAGACAAATTGTTTCAGAATGTCGAATCAAGTGATAACATGGTTAAAAAAGAAAAGGGCTGCAGTAGCTGTCGTGTTGTTGAACATAGGCATGGCCTGATCCCATTTGGTATAATAGTCAACTACCATGATAATATACTTATGATTATTAATAGATGGTGGTTGACACTCCATTAAATCAATGGCCCATTTACAGAAAGGATTGACCACGATGACAGGATGGAGGGGAGCCAGTGGTGCTTTTGCCTTTGGGGAAAAACGCTGGCAATTGGGGCAGAATTTGACTGCCTCAATGCAATCACTGAAGAGAGAAGGCTAAATGTAACCAATACACATAATTTTCTAGGTAGTGGCCATACCAAATAGGTGACGAACACAATCACCACTGTGACAGGAATTGAGCACTTACTCTACTTTAGGATGGGTGAGACAACGACGAAGGATAGTATCAACACTATGACAGTAAAGATAATCACTGATGAGAAGGTAACGAGGAGCCTAGTATCAAATTTGTTGTTGATCATCATGAGTAAGATGGGGGGAAAACTTCTAGGTTTGAAAATATGTGAGGAAGTATGCACACTGGTTCATATCATCCCAAGGGTAATTAGGGGTAGTCATGGCTTCCATGATGTCCTCATCAGAATAGAAGATGGGAGGATTGGAGGAAAAGAGACTACATGATGCAACATAACTACTTGGTGCATCATCCTAAGAAAGAAGGTTCACATATACAACGTTTGGGGTGGTAGACGAAGAGCTAGTAGATAGTAGATCTACCGATGTTGAGACTTGAGAGTTTGACAAGGAAGGTTCGACCGAAGCATGTGGGGGAAACTCAGAGAGGTTTTCCTACAAGGATCTCAAGGATGACGATAGGTAAAACATATGGATCATAGAGTCCATCATCTCAACATTGGGGGGAGGGATCACAATGGTAGGATCAGAGTCCCTATATTCGGGTGAAAGAGTGGGACCATAACTCACAAGAAGAGGGCTAGATGATCCACTATGAGTGGTCTTGAACTCATGAACTACCTAAAGGTATTCAAAAAACTTGTCGAGACAAGGACAATGATGGGTATAACATCCATAGTTATCACACAAAGCACAAGGGTGATTCATGTGCAACAATTTAAGTTTCTTTGTAGAGTCAGGTAAGGTAACATGGACAACTGTGATGTTAGACTCAGGAAATGTATCATTGGCTATGAACTTGAGGTGAGGGAGATCAGGATAGTTAATGGTGGCATGCCCAAAAGATTCACACAAAGTGTAATGAGGTGTCTACTTTTTACGCTAAGGGGTAGCTAGCATTGTTTGGGGAGATTTGTCCTTAAGTTCCTTCTTCTTAACTTTTCCCCCTTATCTGGGTGCTTTCAAAATAGAAGTGGAATCCTGTTGAGGTTGTGGTGGAATTGGAGTAGCTGCAGGTGTCATAGGGATTGGTTGAACTAGGGTTAAAGCATGATATGGTCTTAGTTGACCAAGTGGAGTTCTTTTTGGAGAATCAATTTACCAAACTGGGATCCCCAAAGTCATATTAGGGAGACTCAATGAATCCATGACAGGGAAAAAAAAGATGCCAGGATGAGGAAACAAGAAAGGTATCTGTCCTGCAGGATAATGTCTCGGCGGAATGGTTCTTACATGGTTAAGATCTAGAGGAATAGTTCTTGGTGGGAAGAAAGGAGAGGCACCCACAAAATGAGGACGTCCTATAGGGGTAGATCTTGATGGCTCGGCTAAAGTCGCAACAACAGGGTTCTGTGGAACTAAATGTTGACTAGAGGTACCAAACTTCTTTTGAGTAGCCCATGATGCTTGTAACATGCAAACACTTGATGAGTTGGGCTTAGATATGGGAGGGGGAGGACCAGGGTACGCACCTAACAAGGTGGAATCTTTGTTGACTCCAGGTGGTAGACTGCTTGTCGAACATCAATGAGATAATGGACTCAAGGGAGGCCAATGATGACAACTCGTAGTACCTCAACTGATCGATAGTGATGATCTTCCCTTCATGGGGGAAGCACATCTTGAGGAAAACTGTAGACATGACGGCTGACATGGAATAAGTGTAACTACGACCCAATATAATGTTGTAATCTAGAGGGACATTGATAACCCAAATGTCTATAGAAACAATCTTGCCTGCAAGAGTCACTAGACAATTACGATACATGCTGAAAGGCTGGGAGGGGTGACTATCCTAAGCACGAAAAGTGATGGTGGATGGGGACAATTAAGGTGACTTGAGTTGCTTCCAAACAGAAGAAGACATCACATAGGTGGATTCACCTTTTTCAATAATGCATTGGGAGATGATGGCATTACAGACTCGGACTAGTATCTGGAAAGCAACAGATGATGGTAATGGAGGATGTTCTAATGCATCAACACCAATGATAATAAAATGATCGTCTAAAGGATCTACTATGTCCAAAGGAGTTAGTAGAGATTTCTTCTGAGATGGGAACGATTGAAGGACCTCCACTGTCGACATGGCAGGAGGTGATTGTGCTAATTCATCTACTATACTGTACATGTGGGCAACTCATTTAGAAGCTGCATTATGACGCGATGGCCCTTTGGGGATCTTAGGAAATGAATCAACCTTGCGCTGAGGGATTTGCAAAGGACTATTTGATGTCATAAGATACTGAATAAAATCTTTGGTTTTGGGCTTGGTTGTGGTGGAAGTCGATGGCTTGTCATATTGACTTGACTGAGTTTGCAAGTTGACATCAGAGGTACTAACCCCATAATAATTCATCATTAGAATCTGGTAGTCACCAGGACCAGAAGGTTGGGGAGGGTGGGCTGCTTGACCTTTTTGAGGTTGAGTAGCAACAAATCCTTGCCGAGGGAAAGGATTCATAAGCATGGTTGGTTGAGATGGCGCAGGATTTTGAGGCAGTTGCTGCATGGGCGATTGACCTCTAGAAGCTTCTTAGGCTTCACACGTTTGGTGCATATGAGGTAATAGGGGACACTCATGAGTATAATGTTCATGTACACCACAACGTGCATAAGGCTTGTTCTTACAAATAGCCTTGTTCTGCTTGGGTTGGTTTCCCAATTGTTGGTTGATGGTGTTAGGCTAGTTCCCCTAGGGTTGATTAGGTTGATTACCCTAGTTACCCTATTTACCCTTGTTACCCTTCCCCTTATTCCTTTTCTTTGAATTTTGGGATTGGTCGCACTCTGCTATGCATACAATTGACCCTATGGGGGCAGTGGTTGCTGGGGCAGAGGATGCATGGGAGGCTATGAAGCTAATGCTTGAGGGGCTAGAGCACTTGATGGTGCATAAGTGTAAGATGATGAAGGGGAAACGATATGGTATACAGTTTGAGCACTAGGTGGCCCTAACATCTGCTCATATAGTTGGGCAAATGCATAATATTTTCTTTGTCTTGAATGCACATTACTAGCAGGAGGGGGATAAGTGTTGGAGGAACTAGTGTCCCCTTGCCGATAGCCATAACTCTACTGAGTATATAGTGAAGGATGTGAAATAGCTCCAATGATACCATCAGTGGTGTGAGATGCCCCCAGTGCATTAGCACGACAACGATGAGGGAGGTCTGGTATAACAATATAGACATAACTGGATTTAGCATAAATCAAAGTCATATCTCAGGGCGGTCTAGAGAGCCTCTTCCTCTTTCTTAGGAAAGTGAGATGTGACATCTTTAGTAATGGGCACTAAAAGAGTCCTAAGAAACAAATCGAGGTAGAGACGGTCATCGAAGGAAGGAGCACGACACATGATCCTTTTCTACACCATTCCTAGACATGGTTAGAAAGATGGGTAGCAAAGGAATGATGAAATGTGGTCAAGAGCTTCGTACCCGTGTCGTATTAGAGAGGTAACTAAAAATATGAAAGGAACGATTTAGCAAGCATCACAAAAGTGGAATGAGAAGTATGGGAATGGTCAATGTACCACTTCATAGCATCTCCAGTGAGCATGAATTCGAAAAACCGAAGACGAATGGAGTCATCAGTGATGGAATTAGATGAATACCACATATGGAAGGAGTAGACATGATTAAGAGGGGTCCTATCCAAAATTACCATCAAACTTGGGAATGTCTGAGGGAAGCTTAGTCAACATAGTTGTCTAACCAGCATCGTGGTGTATGGGGTGATTAGTCAACTGGCTAAAATCTGGGAGACTTAACCTAGCCATGAAAGGTAGAAAAGGAGATGTCGGGATGGTTCCTATAATGGTTCCCCTATATGTGACTACCGGGGTAGAACCAGAGCGACCACCAGGTTGGTTTCCTACACCTGTAGTGAGCCTTAACATGATGACGGTATTGGGGTGAAGGAGGTTCAAAATCGAATGAGGAATCAGATGAACCATAAGAAGAGTTAGTATGGGGACTCAGCGGTGGACTAACTTGAACCCTACAGGGAGGAGTAATATGTCCAAGTGGAAATTGGGAATGAAGACCTAAAAGTCTCTATGACAAATGCCTTGTTGGTGCAATGGTTGCAAGACACAAGTGACATGGAAATGGTGAAGGGAAATAAACAAAATGTCTCTGTCTTTGTTGGTGAGATAAATTAATTAAGTTAAGTCTTGGCTTGGCAGTGTTAACCAAGCGCCCTTCACTTAAGGTGTGCTTGTGTGTGCAAATATGTGTGTTTGTTAATTAAACCCAGATCGTGTTTGAAAAAAGAAAAAGGAAAATATTGTTGAAATAATGTAAACAAGCTGAGGTTAAAAATAGAAAATACATAGCAAATCAACTATCTAAATCCCACCCAAATCGGGTTTGCAAACACTATGCTGGTTAGTGGCGAAATCAATTGAAAACACATTAAAATGACCAATATATCTAAATGTCGGTGTGACTGGGATCAAATGAAACTATGCTACTAGAAAGTGGTGCAACAACAACAAAAAACTAGTGAGGAAAATTGTTGAAAATTGACAACAAGAAATTGCTAAAAATAGAAGTGCTAAAAATAGCACTACTAAAAATAGTAGTTTGGGCATCAGTGTTGGATTGAGTAACATGGAATGAAAAATGGAAACGCTAAAAATAGAAGTTCTATTTTTAGAAGTGTAGTGTGGATTCCTATTTTAGTTAGTCCCTGGACTAGAAATAGGAAGTAAAATTCGAATTTGGTCTTACCAGCAGTTTGAGTATTAATTAATTAATTCTCCATGAGTTAATTAGTTAAGGAAAATCAAAATTGAAGTCTTTGTGAGAACTTGCAATAGTTTCTCCACTAATTGGGGAATGTGTCCTTGATTTGCTCCACTGATTGAGGAATTAAGGACAAGTTATATATTGAGAGGATCAGTTGACTTAGTTTAACTTAGTCAAGTTCAGTTAGATTAATTTAAGAAGTTGTTAAATTAATGAGATTCAGTTTGTTGATGCTTGCATGCATGTGACAACTGGTATTTTCAGATAACTGAGTATTCACTCATGGATAATTGATGCATGTCAGTTTAGACAGAGACCCAGTTCAGATCAGATAAGGGACAGTGTACTATCAATTGCTAGGATACCCCTGGTGAATATTCCTTGCATGAGGAAGGAATATTATTCCTTCTGGTACTACGTAGTTGAACTTGAGGTGACAGGAGGTATGATTTGGCCAATTCACACATGTTATGTAATTGGACCCCAATCAAAATTGTGCAAGGAAATAGGGGCTTGGAGGACTTGTGAAACCTATATATACAGGCCTAGGTAGTCCATGAGCTCAATCGTCAGAGTATAGGGAGAGCAGGATGGCTTTTGAGCTAATTATTTTTTTATGTTGTTGAGGATTTCCACTTGATTAATAATATAGAGATGGGGTTTTAGGCTGGTGCTTTTCCTGAATAAATTCTTCTGTGTTATATGTGATTGATTCCTCCTTCTCGGTTATATCTGTTCATGCTTGATGTTGCCCATGTTTGAATAACTTCCACAAAGTTTATGGTAGATGTAGATCTAGTATTATGCTTTAGTACATTGCATATATTAGTTTGATCTGTAGGTGAAATTTCTACATGATATCAGTGAGCTGGCTGATTTTTAGAGAAAATCCTACAAAAATCGCTGTAAAAGATAGGGCGATGGGTGTGGAACCTAGGGAAAATAGTGGCACCGTAAGGAAAATGACCAAACAAGGTTCAAGAGGGAACTTTGGATGGAAAAAACCTATCTTTAAATATATGAAAAAGAAAGGTACAAATCTAAAATGTATGGCTGAAATCTCTGCAAAAAATCAGACTTCTTACTCAACTGAAGTCCTCCTACAAAGGTGGAAGCATACTAGAAGCGCTAAGGGGCTAAATTCCACTTTGACAAAAAAAAATAGAGTAGATCAAGGCCTAAGTAAGCTAAGACAATGGTCAACCAACCCAGCAAAATTCTCTTGGAAAAACCCAGAAAATGATAAAAAAAAATCCTGGAAAAACCTAAAATTGCAGGTATTGAGCTGTTTTAGGCTGGGATTGCACTTTTTGGCCTAGGAAGTGCGTTGTGGAGGTCTAGAGTGCAGGTTTTGGCGTGAAATATGCAATTTATTATCCTTAGTTCTTGGGGCTTGTCATCTCTATTGCGGCTTGTTCTTATTACCTGCAGAAATAACTAGAAAAATTTTAGAAGTTAGAATTTTGACTGATCTAGGGTTAGAATGCTAGTAAACAACGTTAAGAGACTAAATAAAATAAAACCCTAAGTTGAAAACTAAAGGTCACCAAGGTTTTTGAATCAGAATTAAAAACACATCAGAGTCGCCATCTATTGTATGGTATTCTTATCGAGAGTGTATAAAAAGAAACCACTTTAGACTACAGATGACAAACAACCTTAACAGTAAAAATGGTTGTAAAGCAGTGTGGATCTGCAACAAATGATAAAAACAAAACCTGCCAAATTCCTGATCTATGCAATAGAAATAGATAAAGAACAAGATGAAATAAGGAATTAAGCACAAATAACTCCAATGACTCAATGGAAACTAGATATTAAGAATAGATTTTATTATATGACACCTGTGAAGGGAACAAATGATGATACCAATCCTCCTCTATGGGATAGGTTCTTGGCCGTCCTTGATGTATTCAGCTCTGTAGAGTCTCTCTTCTCTACAACGTGTAAACCCAACAAAAAATGTTTGAGCTCAATGGGAACTCAAATGAAAAAATAAAATGGTAAGTGACAATGATTATAATCAAAGTTACAACAATGAATTAAACAATGAAAATGATTGAAAGTGAAGAATGGATGTAAAACCCTCTAGTTTATAACAAAATATTAGGTTATTATTTATTATTTATTTAGAAATAATAAATAAATAAATGATTTATTATCATCTTAAGGAATGTGGTTAAGGAAAATAAAAAAATAATGATTTGTTTAAGTATTCCTAGAGTATTTAGACAAACTGACAAGGAATAATAACTAAATAATGATTAATTAATTATTCCTAGAGAAAAATAAAGAAAAATAATGATTTATCTAATTATTTCTCATGATTAGATCAAATATGACAAGGAATATTAGTTAAACAATGGTTTAATTAATTATTCCTAGAATATAATTAAATAAATAATGATTTATTTAATTAGTCTTCATGGGTTTAACCAGAAATAACTTAACAAATGTGGTTTATTAAGTAATTTCTTATAGTGAAAGCAATTTTACTATGGTAAAATTGGCCCTACATGGTGTACTTCGATCCATCTAGTAGTTTATGGCTAGATGATAAATTTTTGGTGATAACAACAAGTATTTCTCTAAATCTTCTTAAGATTCAAATTGAACAATTAAAAATCCTTCTAAAGAAAGATAAAAGTCATAGTTTTTTTTGTTTAGGTTGTAAACACCCACTAATTCGTTGCTTTTGATCTTGGCTAAAAAACCATTAAACCTACAAACGATGGCCCTATATTGTAAAACATAAAGGATATGGCTTTCCTCTTTATTATTGATCTCCACTGCTAACATTTAATTATTATTTCAACAATACATGGTCTTGGAATGAATGAAGGTTGATCCATTGGCATGGGACCCTTACCCATGTTACATATTTATATGAAGATGAAGAACCTAAATTCGTAAAGGCAATTAAGCCCCTAGGTAGCCTTAGTAGCATAACAACAGTAGATTTCCTAGAAATACTATAATCATGTAAAAGTAACAGATCCTACAAGTAATTCCCTTAAAAAATTAGTCATTGCATGTGTAGAGGAATCCCCAATAATTTTTCTCAGATTTTCTGTAGGGACAATGTCATTTCAAATTCAAACACCCAGATTTGATAGAGTTCCCTTTGAGTGTCTTGAAAAATACCAGAAGCCCTTCCACATGACCTTCAAATATTATGACTAATCCCAATGAAGAAGCAAGAGGGGTTTCTTTCTTCCAAATCTAATCCAATTTGAGGAGACTAGTGCATGTTGTGAAGGTAGAGAAAAAATGAGGTTCAAAGTCTTACACATGCGAACTAGAAAATCCAAAGAAAGAGGGATGAGCCCACAACAACCCATCGAAAAAGTCCAAGGGAAAAAGAATTTGGGAGTCAAAACATAAAGAATATTTCAAACTCCTAGATCTGAATGGATTTAGTGAGGTGTACATCATACCTCTAACTCGAGAGGAAATCCTCACCCCCATGCCCTATGAAACAAAGAAAATGGATAGCCATAAGTGACTAACTCCCTAAATCTCCATAAATCCATGTTGGCATAAGGGGGCTTGACCCAAGTTCAGAGTTATTCATGCCAACCAAAAAAACCTTGACTATTAGCCCTTTCATAAACAAGTTGCATAGCGCAAGCTACAGCAACACCTGAAGTAGTATTGGGCGATGCTAGAACCAGGTTTCTACATCCAGAGGCTAGTGTGATGGTCTTTCGAAGGTTCTTATAACTTAGATCTATCTTAGCACAGATCTATTCCTTCTGACTGTCAACTACTGCAACTCTATCAAAATGACCTTCAGATCTTCGCGAAGGTACACGATCATACTTAAGTTGCATAAAAGGTATAGATCGACTACTTTCACGCAACAAACAATATCCCTAGATCCGTCTTCGTGCAGATCTATCCCTTTTTGAACAGTTAATTACAACAAATCTATTGAATACTTCACGAAGATAGTTAATTACATTTATGATGCATAAATATTATAGATCCCACAATTTCCTGGAGAAAATACACTTTAATTCATAGAAACCAAATCATTGAGTGAAGATTCATAAACTTAAATAGAAATAAGAAACAAGGCAGAGATGCAATATATTTGATTCAAAACAATCTTTATTAGATTTAGCATTTAGTTACAGACTCTTTCTGCCCTACGCACTTAGCTACAGGGGCCCGCACACTCAACTATAAACTTACCAAGGTTTTTGTGCACTCAGTTACAGGAGCCTTCCCCTTTCGCCCAAGGATAGGAAACAAACTCTTCCTTTCTTAGCACCTTGCCCTTGCAATGATGTTCTATCAAAAATTGTCTTCTAAGACTTGCTAAGACTCAACTATATATAGCCTTTTCATTACAATACCATGGCCTGTGACCCATGGGTGAGTCTCAAAACCAACTTATCACCTACCCATACAAGGGACTAATGCCCCTTTGAATCTTACTTAGCTCCGCGCTTTGCTTTCTCATTTCGCAAAGAATTTCAATTATTCTACAAAACTATTACAAATCTATAAAATTTGACCATAGGGAACTTATCCCAACAAGCCCCCAACACAAATATGGTGACTCACCCTTGAGTCACTCAGTTAGTTTCTCCACTTTGTGGTGGAGTTCACTGAACTCCATCTTCAGTACTTCAAGGTCCGCTATGCTCTATACTACATCATGCTTCACTTTTTCAACCAACTTCTCTGTATTTGGCCCCTCCATCTCGAGTCGCATGGTCCTCTTTGTCTGCTAGAATGTATTCATCTTCTCTTGGATAGCTAGAGTAATCTAGATTGCTTCCTCTATCCATGGTTGAAGTCGAACCTTCAAAACTTGTGCTTTGTGTTGTATCTCCTCAACATGTGCTTGTAGCACATTCATTTCCTGTAAGCATGCGAAGTGTTGGATTGGTGCCAACATGTGTGCAGTCACCCTAATCTCGTCGAATTTTTGTTGTGCCTCCCTGACCTCTGTACCCAATCTCTACAAGTTAGAGTCCTCCTGCAAAGTGGTTTATAAATCCATCACATGTTCAAAGATAGAGTAGCAGTTTGTTACTACACTATCCAAGGTAGCCATATGTTCCCTGATGGCTCCACCACGTTGCTCCCTGACCTCTGGTGGAGTATTTGGATACAGTTTCAATTATAGTTCTGAGGTCTTCATCTGAAAATCGAAAGTAACTTGGCCTATCTCTTCTTTGGATTGTCGTACTGCAGCGGACATTTTTTAAAACCTTTGCTGGTGCGGCCGCATCCTCTGGAATTTGTAGCTTTGGTATTGATTTACTTGTGTAATGGCTCCTTTTAGGCTCTAGCTTCACGCTTCGAGCTCTTCTTTTTCCTTAAGAGCCTAAATCTTCTCGGTGAAGATCTGCTCATTGTTTTTTTTTACTTCTCTTATCACTGATAGCATGCACTGTTCTCTAATCTGAAGCTCATAGAAGACCCCTTGATGAAGCACATGGAGGTTCTGAAGTGGCCCCATGGATAAATTCATACCCACTTTCCAAGATGGGTGATGTCTTCCTATGACTCCACATGTAATATTCCTTCTGGCAAGGAAATGACTCTGAGGTCTAGAGTCTGTTCTAGTTCCATGGCACTCCCACTCACTTTCTGCAAGCTCGCTTATCCAATGCTCACCTGAATTATGCTTGTTTGAATCTATAATTCATACAGATCCTTCTGGATGCTCCCCAACGTCTGCATGTACTACTACTCAAATTGAGTTAACAAATATTTCATCATGTCTTTGACCTTATCCCAATTTCATCAAGGTCCCCTTCTGTGAGGACCATTGGGTTAATTCATGCTTTCTTTTCTGATTTGTGCTTTTTCCTTGGTCTAGTAGTTGTCTCCTTTTGTTTCTTTGATTACCTGAAGGGAGTGCTCTGCGTGTCACCCTCGCCTCCTTCCTGCTTGGATTTATCCTGCGATTTAGTATGATGGGAAGACAATGCTACTGTGTCTGCTTTGTTGGCACACTCTTTCTCAAAACGCTCTTTCTCGACACACTCTTTTTTAGTAGCTGCCTTAGCAACATCTCTTTTCTTTTCTTGAGTGGTCTTCTTGTGTGCTACTGATTGGTCTGCTTCTTCCTTCTTCTACTTAGCTATTGTTGGTAGAGAGGAGGTCTCTCTTCCTTTACTGGTTCTTGCACCAAGGTCTGTGGTCTCCCACCACTTTGTTGGCCATAGTACCATGATTTCCTTCACATCAACCTCCATAACTAAGTATTATAATTTATTCTAGAGCTTCTTAGGGTCTTGCCTTGCGTAGATGGATACATTGTGAAATTTGGTATTAAATTTTGTGAAGGCCCTCAGTTGCTCAAACAAGGTTGGAGACAACCTTGGCCACTGACTTATCACTGTGCGGAGGTCCATCTTAACCAATATCCATAAAACTTTGGACTCCATGATCCTCTCCAGATCCTTCATTTCCCACAACAAAGTGAACTTTGCTGCCTCTAGTAAATCTTCTTCCTGGGGAAGGAACTGAATATCCTCCGGTAGTCACCATGTGACTAGTACAATCAATAATAGGAGCTAGGCATAGTGAAATGCCTTGCTCTCCTCCTATGCTTCATGGTTGTTTTCTAGTAATTCCTTGCAAAGATACTATGCCCAGTTGTATTGTATCCCCTTTGCGCACTTTTCAGCTAGCGAAATTACAGGAGCCAAAACCTTGTCCACGCGACATTTTCTCGTGATTTTCCTGCCTAAAATCTGAGTGGAAAACTGCACCGCTTGGTTGGTAATTGAGTAGATGGAGTACCCGTGTGACTTCTTGATGAGCCCAAACTCAGTTTTCATACTATCTACAAGCTCCTTCTCTTTTCTCTTACCTCCAAACTCCTTAGCGAGGTCCGCCCCTTTATAGGGAAATTTTGTAATTTGATGGATCAACATATCTGTTATGGGGATGGGTTCACCTAACCATAAACACTCATCATTTACCAGCATGAGCAACTGGCGCACACATATAGTATTGATAATTGACCAGTGGAAGTGTGGCACACACAACATATGAAATAATTTAGCTTGCTCGACGCCTTTTACCCATTTCATCAGTTGCAACCTTGTGACCCAAGTTTCTTCATAATGAACCTTGGTCATATATTTATTGGTGGCCAAGTGAAGGGATTTCTCATGGTTGGCAAGATCCCAATCCTCCAATTTTAACATTGGGATATGCACTAAGAGTGTGCTTTCGAAAAATACTTCTTGTGGTAACAATGGCGTGGAGACCATGAATTTACCTGAATCTGGGTCCTTGGTTATCTTTGCTTTCCCTTTCTACGGAGGCATATATGCCAGGAGACTCATGAAAGGCTCACCCTCATCATCATCTAGTTCCTCAATGCCATTGCAGAGTTTATTCGCTTCCAAATATACAAGTTCCTCCGATTGCGTTACCTTTCCTTCCTCTATTTTTGTTGACCCTCCATTGGGTTCTTCATTGGTGACTTCCTCACTAGGACAAGTTGTGGTTTTTTTCTATTTCTCCTTAGCAACCGATTGCTTCAGCCTAGGCGACCTCAGTGTTGTAGGCATCGAGGGCATAGCTTCCATGTACGCAACTTCAGGGTTCTCCGCTTGAGATACCGCGACTTCAAAACTTATTGGAGAAGAGATTTGTTCAAGGATAAGCTTCTGGCTATGCTCAGGAAGTTTCATGAATGCTGGGCTTGCAACGAATTCCTCCTAAATCTGTCGATTCATAGAGTGAAAACAAGAGGGCCTATACCAATCTATCAAAAAGTAAAGTGTTTTTCGGTAGACCAACATGCCAGATTTATAGGAAATTTTGAATTCACTCTGATCATTCCCTTCATTTTCTGATCATAAATGCATCTTTGGTGGAAGATCTCCAAAGGTTTTCTCCATAAATGTTACCTACCCACTCCTCCTAATGGTATTTTTGCTATCCAATCATGAACAATTACTTCAATGGCTACTTTTGGACTCGGTTGCATGACACCACCCCTTGTGGCGCAACTCGTCCATCGTAGCTTCATCCTTCGTAGCTTCATCTGTTGCAGATTCTTTTAGTGCAACTTCTTCTTTTGTACCTCTTGCACCCATCGTGAAGTGTCCTTACTGCATTTTCCTCTTCTTTGAGTAGTTTAGTTTATAGTCCCGCTCTCCCCTTCAGTTACCTGGAGTCATAAGATTTTCCTTCTACCATATATTCATTGCGTAGGGGTAGGATCCCATGTATACAACTTCAACTGACTTCCATTCACCCTTCCCAGGAATAATTCGACATTCAGCTTCATGAGATGAAATGTGCCACCATCCATGATTTCCTTGAATACATAGGGTCCCAACTAGTGCATTTGAAATATACTTGGAAAGTTTGTGAATTCAAAACCAAATCATTCAGCTTAAATGTGCACAACTTAATATGCCTATCATGCCAGACCTTCTCACATTCCTTTTGCACTTGCTGGTGAAATCCTACAAGAAATCGGTCTTCTTCCATCTCCATCAACTGCTTGATCTATTCCTCTAAGATCTCGTAATCTGTCATCTCTATCAAATTCACAATGCGCAAGCTTGGAAAAATATATTCCATAGGCATCACCACCCCGATCCCATAGACTAATCTAAATGGGGTTTGTCCTATCAACTTCTTGCATGTCGTCCTATATATGCATAGAAACCTCAAGATGCATACATCCCAACCATTTATTTTCACATTACAAACATTTTTCAACGCATTCTCCAGAATCTTATTGAATGCTTCCATTGTACCATTGGCTTGGGGGTGATAGGGTGTACTCTTATGATGGTTTACTTGGAATTCTTTGAGGATCTTGTTGATTTTTTCGCTCAGGAAATGCGTACCCCTATCACTCATCAATAATTTAGGGAACCTATACCACGTTAAGACATATTCAAATAGGAACTTCATAGTGGTAGCAGTAATAAAATCCTTCATCATCTATGCTTCCGCCCATCTGTTTAACTACTCTGTCATAGTAATAATGTACCACAAGCTTGTATTCCTTTTTGGTGGTTGTATTAGACCTACAAAGTCAATTTCCTTTTTGTCAAATACTTGTGGAAAAACCTTAGGGTTTAGGGTTAATTCATCTTTGCACGAAGGCTTTCCCATCCTTTGACAAGCATCACATGCTTTACGAAATGCCTTAGAATCTTTAAGCATTGTTGGCCACCATAACCCTACGCATAGAATCTTCTGCATGGTTGCTCGAACTACATAGTGTCCTCCTTCCACTCCTCCATGTTCCTCATGAGGATACTAGCATACTCAAACTCTAGAACATATCGACACAATATTTCATTTATCCCCATATTATACAAATGTCTCGCTATAACGGAAAAATCAACAACGGGGACCACCAATTCCTTCTTTTACTAAGTAGAATACCCTTCTGGAACTATTCTAGTAGTCAGAAACTAAATTAAATATGAAAAATGATCATTAGCAACATGCACAAAAAATATCTACACACTTGGAAATACTTCATCTATATTAGTTGATTTTTCACCTGTATTGATTTAGTTTAGGTGATTGGGTCCCACATTCAACCATATGGGCTTCATAATCGCTTTGAAATCATATTGCTAAAACAACAACAACCACCTACAAATATTCCCTCCCAACACAGGCTTATTGATTAGGTATTTGAGAGTGGAGTGATCCCTATACATTTTGAAATGTGTGCCCAACAAATAATGGAGAAAATTTTGCAATGCGTAGACCATCGCCAAGCCTTCATGCTCTGTAGTGGAATAATTCTTTTCATCTTTCGAGAGTTTCCTAATTGCAAATGCTACTGGATGATCAATATCACCTTCATTGGGCTGGGTCAATACCACACCCAATGCAATACATGAGGCATCTACATGCACATGGAACTCTTTCTTCCAATCTGGAAATACTAAGATGGGCATAGTCACCATTTTGTCTTTTAACACATCAATACTTTGTTGACACTGCTCATCCCAACAAAAAGTCGCATCCTTCTTTAATAGTTTCTCCATTGGAACTGTTACTCAAAAATATCGTCACCATGATTATTTACAGTCAGTATGGGTCTATCATCACTTACACTAGCCTCCTAAGCAAGTCTCAGACCTTAGCTCTTCATGTCAAGCTTTGTAAATGAGAGAAAGACATTGAAAATCAATATTACTCTGGTTCCGCACTTTCTCCTACTTTTACCTGCGGACCCGCACCATTTGTTCATATTACCTGCGTACCTGCATGCTATTTCTGTAAAGGGGTGGGTGCGTATCCCTGTAAAAGTAAAAAAGGCGCAAGTTTATCCTAAAAAACTCACTTTTGGATTAATTCTAGATGTTTCTAGAAGGATTTTGACGTGGATTGTTCACTCCAAGGTGGTTCATGCATCCCAAAAGAGAAGCAGCTAATCCCTTGATAGGAGGAGCTATCCCTTTGAAGGAGGGCTTTATCCCTTTGAAGGAGGACCTAGTAACTTCCCTCCATTGCACTATAAATTAAGGCATTGGGTCAGTTGTTGGAGAGGTTAGAAGCTGAACATTTTGAGGGTAAATACTGATGGAATTGGGACTTCCTAGTTAAACTTGAGAGGAGAGATCACATACCTTTTGGTTTCATTGGGAAGTGAGTGAAACTTGTCAAAGTAGAGGAGACTTCTTGTCAAACCCTAAGAGGAGCTTGTACAACATCAAGGCACATGTTGTAAAGTTCTTCTTCATTTGAATTAATACAATCAGATTCATTTTTCTCAACAAATTGTCTTGTGTTGTTTGTTTCATAATCTCCTTGATCATTATGATGAATATGATTTATGATATTGGCTTTTCAGGTGCTATTTAATTTGTTTTCTTGTTTGTGTTTGCAGACTTACACTTCAAGGAAGCTCATTTGGAGCGAGGGAGCGAGGCTTCCAAAAACTTGGATTGGACCCAAGGTACGCCTAAAACACTTGTTTGCCTTTGTTTTTAATTGCATATTTAGAGAAAGATAGTTTTTGATTGGATTGCTTGTCACTAGATATCTTTAGATACTAGGAAGGTCGATCTTGTCCGCAACCTCGACTCATTCCACGTGACAAAATGGCGACTCCGCTGGGGGCTTGATTGTTTTCCTTGTTTTTCTTTGATCTGAGAAACTTGCCTTTTTGTTTCTGTTTTTGGCTTGTTGTGTGTGGAATTGGGTGGATTTAGTGGATCTAGGATTGTTTTGGCTTTTCATAAATTTAGGAGAAGTCCGCAACCTGTGCTTGTATTACAGTGCATACCTCTACGCATGTTTACTTTGCACATAGAGCGTGCACACACCTGTGCAAACTCTGAGCCTGCGGACCCTACTAAAATTCTAAAAAACTTGACTTTTACTCTTGCAATTAGTTTTATCTTGGTTTAGGTGTTGTTATCCTCTCCCCAAACCTGCATGTGACTTGTCAAAAGCTTTCCTTGGTCTAATTTCATTGGTGTTAGGGTTTTAGGTGAAATTCCTAGAAGTTTTGGTTGTCGGTCTTGATTTTCATTTTGGTCGTGTAGTAGCTCAAAGCTTAGAAGCATAGAAGCCTCAGATCACCTTGGTTTTTATTGGCCTTCTTATGAGTCTGACCATTTGTAAAATCAACCTTTGTTGAGGAATCCATCTTGAGTTTTCTCTTTCCAAAATTTCGAAAAGCTTGTGTTAAAAGTTTGGATTTCATTTTTACAAAAAGAACAAAAGATCACTTGTTTTTTGACTGATTTGTGATTCTGGACAAGTTAGTCCTTGGTTTGCTTATCGCCAAGTAAAACATCCGTGAAAAGAAAAAAATATTTTGTAAGCTTTTACTTCAAGTAGTTTTTTATAGTTTGTAGATCTTAAGATTTGCTTTGTTCATAGTTTTCTCAAGATTTGCTTAATTCCTAGTTTTCTCAAGATTTGCTTTAGTCATAGTTTTGAGTGTTTTTATAAAAATACTAAAATGTCTTTTGAAAAAGTTTGTTTTGGTAGCATTTGAGTGTTTGAAGGAAAAAGGAAATTCTTGTGCAAATAACTAGTTGTCTCGTTTTGAGTGCATTGGAACAAAAACTCTTCTTTAAATTTGTTTGTTAAGAAAAATTTGTGTTTACACGCATTTGCATTCTCAAACTCTTTCCTAGCTAGAAGTTCATTGAAGAGAAAAGATTGTTTGATCAACTTAAGTGCATTTTTTTTAGTGATTTCGAGTCGAGTCTTCACACCATGAGTTTCATCTTTGCACCTTTTGACTTAATCAAAAACCAATAAAAATAACGCTTAAAGTAAAATTAATCTAGAAATATTTTTTATTTCTAGGGCTATATTACACCAACATAGCTTAGGCTAGTGCCTTGGAGTAGGGAGTACTTAACTCTCCAAGATAGTAAAACAAACAAGTAGTTGTATCTTGCAGTAGGAGAGAAATCCAATTGTTGCATCTACGCTCTGGGAAAGCTCCTCTTAAACGAGAAGCACGAGATCGTGTCTGAACCGGTGTGCAAATCAATCCTTCCTCATTGGGAACGATGCCAGATATTCACGTATTAAAAATGGTAAACCTCAGATTAACCATTTTCGAGGAGCCTGGGGTTACTTTTTGGTAAACCTTGGTTTATGTCAAGGAGCCTTCAAGGGGATTGAGCTTGTTACTCTGCCCTTGCGTGCGTTTCGGATCATAGACTGTTCCCCCAGGTATATTTGTTTCTATTGGTAACCGTAGTGACCATATTCTATAGGATTCTTCCTAAGGTGACGGTGGCGGGAAGATCCCACTGTACCTGGAGCAGACGTCGGCTAGACTCACTTGGATTTTTTGGGGGGTTCTCTTCACTCGAGATGGTTAAGTGGAGAAACTTGGGCCAGTCTATTCATTAAGCAAGTTGTCGAGGTAACTGTTCCAACCACTATTTTTGTATCAAACTCTACAACATTGGATTTCATCACCAACTAGTGTTTTCGGTACGGAAAGTTACTGTTTATGTGTGATTGATCTCTTAGATTCTTTAGGCATGTGATTCAATTTGTTTGGTTCTTTAGAGGCTTTGGGTGGTTTTCATTGAGATTTTACTTTGTTTTCGTGTGAAGTAGTTAAAAGCTTTTAACTGTGGCTGAATTACCGATGAAGTCCCATAGACTTCGGGGCCAACCTCCTGAGTTTTCACCAAGCCAGCTTGAAGGGCTACGAGCCCTGGTAACTCCTAGTGATAGTAGAAGTGGGTCACCTAAAAGAAGAGAATCCACTTTGGTGGGATATAATCCTAATTTTTCAGCATTAATAGCAGATTATAGTACACAGCCTGTATCTGTGTCAGAAGTTAATGGTAGTGTTACATCTACTAGTGATATAGGTGAAGAACCTGAAATATCTGAACCCGAATCTGAAATTGCTGCTACTCCAATATCAGGGTTTGCTTCTCTAGCTTCTAGTGGTCCTAGTTCACCTAGGGTAGAAGCGATAATTACCCAAGATCTTCCTTTTGGACTAATAGCTATTGAAGAACTCGCTATTTCGGACAACAAAGAAGGCATCCCTATTCCAGAAGATCGACCTACCTTAGACCTTAGGGAGTGTGAATCAATCTTTTACAGTCCACCTAGGAGCAGTGCTTGGTATATATCATTGACTGATTTTTGGAAAACCCGGGACTAAGTTTTTCACCACCTCGTATTTCTTATCACCCAACACCTAGAGGTTACTATCCTCCATTGAATATGTCTGAGCAGTCATCCATGTTTTCTCAATCTCCGAAAACCTTTTTGTACGACGGTCCTTCTGTTCCTGCTGGGTATCAGTCCATGTCTGGTACTTTTTCAGGAGCATATCCTCAACCCATTGAACAAAAATTATAAAATGGAAGTAATGGTACTAAACCATTGAGTGTAGAAGATATTCTCATGATGTCAGGTTCTATTCCCAATCCTCAACCGCAAGGTGGCCAGTCTCCGCCTGGGGGCAACCTCAAGGTACCTAGTATGTGCCTGGGGGGCAACCTCAAGGTACCCAGTATATGCCTGGGGGGCAACCTCAAGGTACTCAGTTTGCGCCTGGGGGACAACCTCAAGGACAATACATACCTACGGGACAGTACATTCCTCAAGGTCAACCCCAGACTCAGTATGTACCTCAAGGTCAACCTCAGTATCAATATGTACCTCAGGGTCAACCTCAGTATCAATATGCACCTCAAAATCAACCTCAATATCAATATGTACCTCAAGGTCAACCCAGTATCAGTACATGCCTCAGGGTTATCAACCCCAAGGTCAGTACCCAGCTCAAGGTTACAAACAACCTTCGGGTCAATCATATTATCAACCCTACCCTCAACCCGATTATGGTCCTCTATATCCTCAACCTGTTATGGGTCCATACCCCGTAACGAATTTAGTGTGGGATCCATCTCAATCCCAACAGGTCTTGCAACGAAATGCGCAGTTGTCATCTCAACCTGGACAACCCTTGATTTCTGGTTCATCCCAGCAACCTGTCCAGTCTACTGTTCAAACTTCTGCACCTTTTGTAGTTTCTCAGTCTAGGCCTAGTACGCCTCGTACTCCGCCTCAAACGTCTACTGCAACTACTGCAACATCTGCTGCATCTACCCCACCTTCTTCTGGAGTATCGACAACTCCAGTTTCTACTATCCTTGCATCTACTCCTCAGACATCTTTACCTTAGTTTGGACCGACGGTCCACACTTCGGTTCAGATGCCTGTAGGAAGTACGGTTGTCACCACTCAACCTCAGTTTAATCAACAACCGTACCAAGGACAGTACCAATATGGTCCTGCTACGCAGCAACCAACCTATTAGTATCAACCATACCCTGGGTATACATATCAACAACCTCAACAACCCCAGTATGGTCCGATGAATCCTGGTTTTCCAGGAGGACAAAATATCCCAAATGCGATTCCAATTCCTAGTTATCCTGGATATCCTCCTCCTGGGGCTGGTCTGCAGACCCAGATTTTTAGGGACCCTAATCATTAGTTACCGTTTATCGTAACTTTGGACTTGCTTGACTTGACGCGCCTTACGAATGATCCAATTAACTATCTTCAGTATTGGCCACCAATGCTGCATAAGTTGCTCAGTGATATTCCTAAGTTCGAAGGTAAGCCAGGAGAGGACCCGTCGAACCATGTGATGACTTATCACCTCTGGTGTGCATCTAATTCCATTTCAGATGATTCAATTCGTTTACGACTTTTCTAGCGCACTCTAATTGGTCTTGCGGTCAAGTGGTACATTGAGTTACCGCGAGCCACTTTTTATAACTTTAGTCAGTTATCTACCTCGTTTTTAACTCATTTTCAGTTGCCATTCAGATATGACAATGGCACAGAATTATTAACTTCGTTAAAGTAGCCAACATCCACTTACATTTCAGATCACATCCATGAATGGAGACGTCGACAGCGTTTAGTGAATTTTTTTATCCCGGATCAGATCTTAGATGAATGGTTTGTAAAATCTTTACTGCCCAAGATCACTAAGGATGTAGCTAAGGCCAGAGTCATTACTGAGGAGCAAGTAATTGCTCAAGCACAGTACCTTGACTTAGTTTATACTCAGTCGGGTACGTTACACGAGAAAATCCCCGATCTACCCAAACAAAATCAAATCGTTGCTGCTCCTTCAGGGTCTTATGCCGCTGATGGTATGATTGGTACGATTAATACCAAAAGTAAGAAGAAGTATTCCAAGAATTCTTCTCCTATCATAACCTTGCTAGATTCCCCGACAGGGGATTCTTTCGCAGAACTTTCCACCGATATTCACGTTGTAGAGTCATCTACAGCTAAATAAAAAACCGGTGGTAAGAAGAAAGGGAAGAAGAAGAATAAAACATATAAGAATTCAAAAGAGAAACCTAAAAAAGTGGAATCAACTGATGAAAAATGCAAACCTCGTTATCCGTGTCTCATCTGTGATGACGAACATTTTACGAGAGACTACCCTCATCGTGCAAAGGTTGTGAAAATTGTCAAAGGTTCCCAAATTCCTCTTGTTTTGAAGGATCCTTTTCCAAATCAAGACAGTAAGATGATAGGTTCATCCTCTAGTGCCAATGAAGAACCCATATTGATGATGTCCCATGTTAGGATTGCGACTCGATCGCAAGATTATGGCAATAAAAGTCCTGTTGATGGTAAAGAAGAAGAATCTTCCCATTCAAACCCATCAACCTCAGCTCTCGGTTCCGATCCACTACAGATCGAGAAACCTAATCCAGACTTAGTAATCAAACCACCTACCAAGGGTATACTTCGAAAGTCTTCTTTCAATCCACATGCGAGAGAAGCTCAGAACTATAACATTGTTGAGGATTTAGCTGTTTCACCCTTAGCAATGTCGACTTTGGAAATGCTGCAATCATGTCCAGCACAACGTAAACACTTTTTTCGGCTATAGGAGTTATTGACGTTCAGGACCTGAACCTTATAATTTTTGATCTAGAAAATAGTGCACCGCACTTACCTCATCAGATGGTTGTCCAGATTCCAGTGATAGTAAAAAACAGACCTTTTCATAGGATTGTGATTGATGAGGGAGCTTCCACGTGTATTATGTCGATACAGTGTTGGAGATTGCTTGGTTCTCCTTCACTAAATCAATCCCCGACGATTCTAAAGGCCTTTGATGGTCGTGGGTTTCATCCTTTTGGCATTCTATAGGATCTACCTATAGGGGTTGAAGGTAAAACCATTAATCTAGATGTGGAGGTGGTTGATGCCCCTCTAGATTACAACCTTCTCTTGGGTCGTAGTTGGTCTTATGCTATGATAGCTGTTGTTTCATCGGTCTTTCAGCTTATAAAGTTCCCTCATAATGGAAAGATCGTAACCTTAGACCAGCTGTCTTACTTTTCATCTGACCCAGCCTTTGCTGAGAGCATTCAGCATGTTGGTAAAACGACGATCCCATATAAGGATGTTGGAGTAGGACTAGTTAAATATTTTGGTTTACTGGGCACTTTTCATTTTCCTCCTATCAACGCATCATCTTCTACGGAAACTGTTCATATGATTTCATCAGAAACCATTGTTAATGATGATCCTTGGATCATACCTTCTGAATCTGAGATAGACTCATTTGGTACTCTTATGCCTTTGA